>NMRB01003144.1:57863-75360 GCA_002633025.1 Notospermus geniculatus
ACCCCTGGCTGTGTTAGATGCGTGATGGCTTGTGTCTGTGTATTCAATGGTTGATTCACTGAAACCACTGGCTGTGCCAGTGACAGCTGCTGCTGTCCCACCGCTTGAAGGGTTGGCTGACCTAACTGTGGCATTCCAGGCTGGGCCAGTTGTCCCTGAATCTGCATTCCAGGTGGCAACTGTACTTGCATTGTGTTTGGAGCCTGGTGTGGATTGACCAATGACGGTTGTGTGGCTTGTCCGAGACTTTGTCCGAGGGCCATTGTGGTGACTGGCTGCAGTCCAAGCTGGGATTGCGTAAGCTGCATCGAGGGCTGCTGGGCCACTGTTGACAACGTTTGAGCCAGTTGATGAGAAGAGAGTGCAGCAGATCCTGTAATTATAAACTTTGATGACGAGCCAGGAAATAACTGACCTACATGTAGGCCACAAGCAATTCAAAAGCATGAAAAGGTTGGTATAAGGCCGGTGAATGAGACCACTATTACAAAAGTGTAGCCAAACAAATTATCCATAAATTTAGTGCAAATTCCTATCAATGTCAAATACAAAAGTGTGACAATTCAGTTTACAGAGAATGCCCAACAGTATTTTTTCTAATGAAAGGCCAGAAGGAATCTACCCTGCGTGATGCACTAAACTGCACACTGTGAAGGGTGTGGTATTTAGGGAAGCATGAAGTTGAATAAACTTCCGAGCAAATTAGTTGTCTGGATCTTGTAACATAATTCACGGCAAGAAAAAGAACCTACCCAACTGGGGTTGCTGCAGCGTCGCAATGCCAGGATTGCCCGATATAAGAGTTGTCTGCTGGTTCAGCAGCGGGCGAGGAGGGGCTGTGGGAAGAAACAAAATAGAAAGTAAGAAAGTGGGTCTTCATGTTGTGATGCGTCCATGCAATAGTCTAGACCATTTCATTTTCATCTGAAAAAAAATAATATTAAATTGAAATTCGACAAGTTAACTTAGTTTTTAGGGCAAATAAGACGACAACATGGCAATAGGGAAATGTAATTTTATGCCTTCTATTTACATCATGCCCCCAGCCGTTAAGAAATGAGAAAGAAAATTCAGCTGAACTGACAGATTACTCAACCTCAATATGGATGCAACCTAAATGAAAAATGTGAGAAAATTCCATGAAATGCTTGGTCAAAGTCTTGTTAGCAATCAGCAATTTTGTTTGGTTAGTTGAAAGAAAATCAAATATCTGCCATAACTGAAACTCCACCACAAGCTAAAATGTTTTTTTTCAATCATGCACAGTATCAAATGCTCATTAAAGTGGAAATGGGCCAGGTACGTGTATATAACCCACCAGTGAAGAACGGCCTCCCACTTTTTAAACTTCTTTCAAAACTCATGTCAAGAAGGTACCAAGAAGGGAATATAAACTACTTCATGCAATTCATGGCCGCAATACACATAAAAAGTTCATTACCGGTATTAAGTCGGTAAGAGATTCCTCCAAGAAAACTGGACAGATGTTATTTGAATGTTCCATGGCCTCAAACTGAGTAACCAGCACAATTTTACCTAACCAGTAGTAAATCTGCTGCATACCAGACAGCTCTCCATGAGGAAATAGACACTGGTAATTTTCAATTTCAATGACTTTCATCTTCAATATGATTTACCGGTATACAGTCAACGTCGCATATAACGGCTTTGCATATACCGGATAATCGCCTATAACGTACTGAAACTGGAAGTCCCGGTCCCGTTTTACAATGCATCAGCCATATGCATATAACAGACTTTGCATATAACGGACAAAAATTACAGGTCCCAATCAGTACGTTATAGGCGACGTTGACTGTATCTTCAAAACGTTAGGACTGCTAGCTACATCTAAGAATAGCAAATCTCATATGATTGAACTTCAACTCCTTGTCATACACCAGTCTATCATTCTTATTTACAAATAATCAAAAGTCTACAGGATACATAGATCTGACATTTATGGGCTTGATGGACAACAAACAATGAGATTTCATGTACATTGATATGAAATTGACTACAGCAGGCGAAGTTGGGTGGCTTTTGTTCTGGAACAAAGGCACATTATTCATGAAGAAATGGTCTAGACTGTCAATGCATGGCAACAGTGAAGTTTTTGTTAAACTTCAAAAATGCTGAAATAAAAACTCACATATTAGTAAACCCATGATTGTCTTATACAAGTCAGAGATTTTGAAAATCACCACGAAAAATTAACTTGGAAATATGCGGTGAGAAAATTGAACTACAACTAGGAGCAACTAAATGCCTGAAAACTCAAATAATTCTGTGACTTTGTTATTCGTATGGGTTGCAAAAACTGGCAAAATAATTGTGCGGAATCTACATCAATTGAGTTATTACAAGCCGCACGGACAGAATTACTGCCGATAAGTTACATGAGATGACTTTCTAGTCCAGGCTTGTTAGGATTCTGCCAATGCAAATTGAGAAATCAACATTATATTCACGATCAACCATAGTCAGTAACTATATGACATGCAGCTCGAAAATAACTTACAAAACAAAATATAGGCATCCTTTTCGCTTGGCCCACGACCCCCCACTCAAACCAAACCGACTCTTTTTAGACATTATGGACTTGCCAAAAAGAATTATCAAATATTCAACATAGGTTACCAACAACCAAGGTGCTTT
This sequence comes from Notospermus geniculatus, assembly GCA_002633025.1. Classification (NCBI taxonomy): domain Eukaryota; kingdom Metazoa; phylum Nemertea; class Pilidiophora; order Heteronemertea; family Lineidae; genus Notospermus; species Notospermus geniculatus. The sequence continues at coordinate 60,522 of NMRB01003144.1, forward strand.
CATTGGAAAATACAATAGTAATCTCTCAAACTGTTGCCCATTCAAGAAAATAGGACATTGGACCAAATTTTAATGTTCCAAATGTAGGTGGAAATGTAGACTCCTTCATATACTTTAACTAAAGGAGACTGTTCTATCCACCAGTTAATCTAGGAGGTTTGTATCAGCGTTAAAACCTTACTCTGAGCTTAACACCTTCTTGACCTCCACCAACCAAGGTTCTGCCCAGCGGACCGGCCTTTCTTTGTTGAAATCGACATGCATGGAAAAATCTTTGTGTTCTCATCTATCATTACAAAAGCAATTCTGACAAATGGACAAGAATTTCAAATTTCAAATACTAAGCCAGTCTCAGGCAGATCCCTGATTACCATGAACAGGAAAGACCATTGAGTAGCAAGTCAGTGTGCCAAAACAACAGAATTCATCAGGGCCCATCTTCATAAAAGTACTAATACCACACTTCAGACTTGAGTTCTTTTACGAATATTATGGGTGCAGATGATTAAATCACAATAGATGTCTTGTTTTTTTTATTTTTATTCAGAGTATCGGTACTAGACCTATATGTACAGGAAGCACTTCACTCCTTTTCTTAGAATTGGAACTGACTTGCACACTTATATGTGACCCGTCACAGCAAAACGAGTCGGAATGCACACAGAAGAAGACCCAACATGTCCAAGGTGACACCAACGGTTTGTTGATTTCAGGATTGTCTGCCCATTGTGAAATTTGACTTTGTTGATTTCTGTAATTGTTGTTTGGTGTCATCTTCGGTCTTCTTCTGTGTGCATTCTGACTCATTTTGTTGTGACGGGTCACATATGGTCTCTTCTTTGTCAACAGTACACACGTCAATACCCCCATATTAATCTACAACAACCGACAAATTAACCCATGTTGTGGTCAATAATGGCAGACTCATTCTACTTGTTCAATGAAAATAAAATGCATCCCCGAATGAAGTTCATGGACCTACAAGAGAACATAACTAACTCGTTATAACTTATGGTATGGAATCATTTAGCCCAGAAGAAGGTCGACATGAAGTATGCAGACGTCAACTCCCAGGTGGTCAAAATTATTGTGCTCAGCAAATAGTTTTGTTCCGACTTTTGGCCCGGTGGCGATCTTCAAGTCTTCCTTCATACATGTCATTGGCAGGTACGTCGCATCGGCAGAAAAAACTGAGGGCACCAGAGAGATGTGTCACTGAACTTACCTTATGATCCGGGCCCATGTCGAATATGCCATATGTTGAAAAACCTTAAGAATACTTCAGTATTTAACTAAAGAACCATTAGTACAAAAGCCAGTTTTTGGTATGCAGCATTATACTGCACCATTTTTAAACTAGTAATTTTATCAGGCAGGAAAACATCTGAAAAAGATGTGAAAAAACGCTGGGACTCACAACTGGCTCTGCCAAAATCTGTAAAGAGATGTGAACGGCACTCTCTCGGTTGAGTTTACTATGCCGTGTGACTTACTCTGTAATTGTACAGTGGCTAATACAGCAGCCGTGGCGGGAGATACTGTAGGTGGCAGCGAGGCCAGTGCTTGATACTGTGTCAGTTCTTGTTGGACCTGCAATTGGAAATAGAGCATTCATACGAATAAATCCGAATGAACGGATGATCACCAATAGACCAAATGCCAATCATACTTATTTTCTTATGCTATTCTAATCAATCACACTAGTGGATTTCATATACCGGGTAAGAATTTGAGCAAGAAAATCATATGCATGCACTAGGCAGGACAACCTGTGCATACCGGTGTATCAATATACAAAGCCAAATTTTTCTGTCATACGAAATGCACATGTAGATACATGTGCATTTTATATTTCAGAAAAGTAGAGGATGATGTTTAGGCCAGCATTATGTACCGGTACATGTAGTCATTCATTTCTGAAACATGAATGAAATGGCTGCTTTGCATCATCTCCACATTTAGTGAGATGAACAGTTCGGGCTGAGTGCTCAATAACTCACTTGCGTAACAATTCAACTCATGTGCTCCCAGAGTCCAGCAGACGGCATCTTCTGTCAAAGTTTTCTCGCATCCTATGGTACTGATTGAAAAATATTTGAAGAAAGGTTGTTCCTATTCACTATCTGAAGAATGTTCCTTCAAATTCTTTCCATTTTTATTTCCAAGGCTTTTAGAAAACTTCAACAGAGGATAGGCCTACTGGAGACAGATGAGTTAAGGGACTCGTCATCTTTGACAATAGCAGAACTACCGGTAATATTGGAATCATTAAACCCCACAATACTACGTGTAATAATAGGTTCCACTGAAATGAGAATTCTTTCTCTGAGAGCAAGTTTCATAGAAACCACAAACAATCATGTGAAAAGTATATGCATGTTAACAAAAGTTGATATCCTCTGGTACCACTTGTCGATAGGAAACAGTAAACACGTACTACGTCTACATGAGAGACTAACTTATGCGGGGTCAAGTTTGTCTCGAGACTATTTAACCCGAGACAAGTAACGGGGCGTCTACATGACTTTGAACACTCGGCGTCATAACAGTCAATGCCATCAATAGCGGCTTTGAAAATGAAGTCACAAGCCGCCATGCTGGAGGACACATGCTGCAGAGGCGCAGCGAAATGAGCCCCGCATGCCCCGATGATGTTCTGTCAAACAATGGCTTGGCGCACTTCATGCAAGTCACGTCACGTTCAGCCCACACCTCTGCGCCTGTGTCCTCCAGAATGGCCAGGCATCAGGATGACGTCATTGCAAAGCCTCTCTTGGTAAATTACAGAACCAGTATACTTGTCCCGAGACAGATGGCCGAGCGCGTCTACACAACAACTGTCTCGGGACAAATTTGTCTCGGGTTATATTAACCCCCCTAGCCTACTGTGGTCAAACTTAACTAACTTGAGACAAACTTTACCCGAGACAACTTAACTCAACACAAGGCCCCGTGTAGATGGGTTAACTGGAGATAAAATGCTCTGTGTAGACGTGGCTAGAGTCAACTGACTCACTGAGTCATCCCTGACAATATTTATACAGTAAACAGAATCCCTCCTTTTTCCTTGGAACTTAAGCAATATTCATACCTGTTCTTTCAGTTGCAACTATGAAAATAGGTATAAGAATGCTAGGAATTGTAACTTAGAAAGAAATTACAGACCAAACCTAATCATTGCTGATCATTATGAGACCTGTGCAGCTCCACGTGAAAGTTTTCTCATGAGACTTCACTCTCAAGATGGACAATTTTTGGTTTCTGTAGGACTCACACCAAGACCAGTGACAATAACTGCCCATAGTTTTCTGCAGTGTAGTTGCCCATAGAAAGCCAACTTGTGTGGCAAAACTTTCACGTGGAGTGGCACACCTTTAGTCGATGGTGGTTTCTTTCCTTCTCTTTTTACTAAGATTCCTAATATTGTTGTGTCAGTCTTGCACAAAAAAATTGCATTTCTAGGAGAAACCTGGTTAAGGCCATTCTTTTTTTATTTGTTGTTTAGCGGACCCGCCGTAGTTAGATTTTGGCATTTTGGAAAAAAATTAAATTGACAAAAATAGTGCCAAAGGCACTGTGCCCGCTTGGCTTTTTTAGCACAGTGGTGGAAAGCATAAGCCATATCAGAATCCCATACAAGCCATCTTTGACAATATCAGTGACCAAAGTGTAGGGCCTACATAGCAGATTTTGCGAGTTTGGTTTTGGCCCCCTGGCGGCAATCGCAAAGTCAAGAATTAGATTTCACCAATACTTCGTCAGGAAGTCCCTACAACCTAGAGGTAAATACATACAAAGGTTCAATACAATAGCTCAAACGATTATCAAAATATAGCCCTTTTAAGTTTTTCACAAAACGCCCCCTATCTACCAAAATAGGAATCGCATCACACCTAAAATCGAACTTGACCTAGATTTTTTGGTTGTACACACCTTTATGCAATATGAAAATGATCCTTCAAAAACTGAAGGCGCTATCCATCTGACAAGGAAAAATTTGATATTTTCGTTTTGGCCCCCTAGTGGCAAAGTGGAGAATCAGATTGCACCGAAACTTCGTGTGCAAGTCACCACAAGCTAGAGGTACATGCATACAAAGTTTCATCGTGATAGCTCAAGCCATTCGCAAAATACAGGCCTTTGAATTTTTTCACAAAACGCCCCCTACTGGCCAAAGTAGGAATCGTATCGCACCCAAAATCGAACTTGACCTAGATTTTGTGGTCATACACACCCATATGCAATATGAAAATGATCGGTCAAAAACTGAAGGCGCTATCCATCTGACAAGGGAAAAGTTTACGGACGCACGCACGCACGCACGCACTAACGCACGCACGACAGACCACCACTAAAGGCGCCAAGCACAGCATAAGCCCTTTTGGCCTATGGGCCAAGCGGGCTAAAAACCCGACTTTTTTATTCCTGCCTGTCCCGTTTTTCAACCTTTCAATGTTTTTTTCAAAAGCGGGATATTTAAATCTCGCGCCAGTCATTGTCAGATCGTGATCAGCGCCCTCAATCGATCTTGGGACGAACCATAAACTGGTACCCGGCATCTACCAGCGTAAATAGTCACCTACGAGAGTCATGAGAGTACACGTCAATGTATTGTAGACGTCAATGCATGCTGTTGTGTAGTGCATGTAGTGTGAGATGGGCGCGTGTGAAGTTGCGGCTGATTTTTTGATGATTTTGACATGGTACATTTCAATACAAATACATGATATTTGAGTTTTTATATGTCCGCCTGTCTTGGTTTCACTGGGTAAAGGCTTGCTAAAACGAAAAATAAAAAAATTCATCAGAAAGATTGGATTTTTATTTTTTTCCTGTCTCCTGTCTTTAGTTTACTGGAAAAAAATCCGCTAAACAACAAATAAAAAAGAATGGCCTAAACCCATTTCATTGAAACAACTGCGTCTAACTCTAAGATTGGTAAAATGCAAAACACTGAGACTGAGAGGTATGGTTCGAAGCTCCTGTCCATCCTTTTGAATAATCAGTCTGATTCATTTCTCCAAGTCCATATCATCACAGTCCATGATGCAGAGCAAGGTCCACTTCCAAACAAGGCCATCATCCAATCGGAATGAATCCCTAGCAGAGTCCTTTGTTAGAGCTGTGTAATAACTTCAACGCAAAGAAATATGGTTGATTAATATCATTCCCGCTAAGGGAAACATGAATGTGTTGTGATAACATGCCAGAAACTGATTCCAGTACCATCCGCTGATCCATCCACAATACATGAAAAATCCTCTAAGACATCTCTGGCACACTGCGACGTAACCTTTGGAGAATGGCCTGTTTAGACCAGAACTGATGAAAATGTCATTATTCAGCCCAAAAAGAAGTTTGTAACATTATAAACCTGAAGCATGTTCAGTGGATTACACCAGAAAATACTGGACAAGTGTACCCTGATCATAAAATACTGTCTGTGCACATTTCCCACTCTTCTTCATCCTGAGAATATCAGGGGTTCTCAGCATTTGCTCCCTTCATCACCGTGCACAGTTAGGAGCAGTCAGCAACGCTTATCGCCAATAGACGGCAGCAAAGTTCTAGCGGACCAACACAATATAAAACTCTCCTGATTGGGGCTCTATCAACTATGAATGGGTCCGCTTGGCATTGAATTGGATCGCAGTGTCCCCTATTGGCAAACTGACTGACAGCTCCGATTGTGTGCAGTGATGTAGGGAGTGACTGCAACTACATGTAGACACATGGTGATTTATAGTTAGCTTATGGCGAGACAATGTTTTGCCAGAGATAAATCAAAAGCTTTTTATGTCTTGTTTTATGGTTTGAGTTACACCCAGTAACACAAACCATTATCAAAACACAAAATGCAAACTAAAACTAATTCAGAATTCACAACTGGACTGATCTACATACACACTTATGCATGAAAAGTGGCAAACTTTTCTCTTTATTTACACGTGACTTCAACTTGACATTAGTCAAAGATCGGCCAAAAGGCTACCGCATTTTCGCGACTATAGGGCGCACCTGACTATAAGGCGCACCCCCTAATTTCAGCCTAAACCCTTGACGAAATCCATACATAAGACGCACTGCCCTATAAGACGCACCTCCCTATAAGACGCAGTCATCAGGTGAACCACAGCAATGTTATGCATCAAACTGACCTGGTTGTATGATTAATTAGCTTGTTGTGACAAGCTAATTAGCTTGTTGTGACACTTCCTGATCAAATTTTCGGACTCTATCTGCAGATAAGGCGCACCACCCTATAAGGCGCACCCCCAATTTTAGCCCCTTCTTCATGAAAAAAGCCGCGCCTTATAGTCCGAAAAATACGGTATTTTGAAAATCAATGTGACCTAGGTGAGGGAACCCATAGCATCATGATCAACCAAACAACAATCACTGCAAATGCAAACAAGCTGCGTAGGTTGCACACAATTTAAGAACACAGTCCAAAACATATGGCATGTAAGTTATAAGTTATATTCGTTAATAAGTTATATTCGTTATTTGAGCTTATCACAAAGAATTTTATGTTTCTGCTTCACCAAGTGACACCGTGATGTTTACAGCCTGTCATTGGTCAGTAAATTAAAGTGCACCTACTGTCGCTCCTTGCATTTTGCAACAAATAATGCCAGTGGGCTCAGTTGATTAACCACACCAGTTCACTTATGTGAAAAGGTCAAATCATTCTACTAACATATGTGCTTGGCTGATGGGTTGTGTGAATTTGTGAGAAAAAATCGTCTTAAAAGGCCTATAGGTGTGCCCAAAACTTCAGGAGTAAACCAATGTTAGTATTCAGTTGACAACACATGTACAAGATGATAGACAGAAGCTGAAAATGATTGGAAATTATTTCAAAGTGGAGTTTGAACAACCAGCGTGCCAGGGAATAGCCCCTCGACTCCATAACTGAACACCACAGCATCAAAAGGTAACCGTAAGGCCCAGTTCTCCTGTTTTGGACCGACCATTGTAAAATCCCAATTCTTTTCTGCTATTTTTTCTAAGAGAGTGGGAGACAGACTTTCAATCGCATGGAGTCCCCCTCCCCGCCAGCATTCTTTACAAATATTTTGGGGCAACATTTTGCCTGCTTAGCGAAATATAATTACGTTTCTTCAGTCTAGGAAAACTCGACGATGTCGCATTTGAGGAAAGGGTTAGTGGCCTTGGTGAACCCGCACATTTCAATAGCTGAAATGTACACGTACTTCGTAACAGGAAGACAGGAGCCAATCAATGCAAAGGCAGTCTGACAGCCCTTCATCATTTAGTGACTTCCGACAGGTTGTCCTAGACCACCTCACATCTACTGGTAGAAACCTCGCAATTGCAAAGCCTGTCAATGAACTATATTCATACGTAATCATTTTTATGGCATTCACGAGAGTGACAAACAAAAATCATGATACAGAAGAACTGAGCCTTGAACTCCAAAACGAACTCTTAGCGTTGACTTGTTTCTGGAGAGTGTTGCTAGAAGAGAGGCAAGCCATTTTAATTACTTTGAATTCTTGCGAGAAAAAAGAATCAAAATGGTACACAGGAATTCAGAACTACTAAACTTGGCGATGTCCCAGACGGAATTTTCATGATCATCCTCAATGTTATTCGTGTCTTGAATCACCCACAATATATACACACAAGATCGAGATTTTTTCATCAGCAATTCTGGCTTCCATCCACTGAAGTGTATAAACTTCCTAAACTAGATCAAAAATCACCTGAAATAGATTCTTTATTTCTTTTGTACAATATGTAACAATAACATACATAAAAAGATACTAATAATAGCATATTATGATGGTCAGGAGAACTTATTTGTAGATGTATCATAAACACTTTTATTACCAAAGTTGTCACCCTCCTCGGTAATTCAGTCTTTCATTTCAATATTCCTCCACCACAGAGCATGTAGAACCAAATGCAGCAGAACTAGACACATTCTTTTAACCAGATTATTCAACTTATCTGCGCGAGCTAGAACGCAATAAGCAAATCGTGACCATGATTGACACCGGGGAAGACCACGGCTTACGAGAGTAGGCCCTACATGTAACAAGTTTAACCACCAGCAAAATTTTCAACAAAAACTTAAATTCGTTCAAACAGTCAACTCATATGAGGACAAAATTTGAATACAATGAAAAAGGACCATGGATCAGTCACATACCGTTTGAATGAGATTGTTGGTCAGCTCCTTAGCTTGATTGAGACCGGCCAAACTGGGATGCCTGAAGTGAGAGAAGAGCATGCTAAAGACAATCTGCACAGAAAATTTCCACCTCAACCAGTCTCGCGTTACAATTTCTGGAATTGGATAAATACGAGGCAACCGACTTACTGGATAAAAAGGTGGAGAGGCTCCAAGGATTCTCGTCCAGTATTTGGCTCAGGGACTCCCGATCCTTTTCCTTTTAAAGTCACTTTGGCCATCGTCTCATTGGCAATATGTTGAATGTAGGAGCCCTGTCAATACAAAGTACCATAAATACATGTAAATAAGTACTGGTAAGTACCGTAAGTAAGTAATAAGAGCAGAGGTTCAATGACTAATACACGAGGGCTTTTCACATCTGCCGCAAATCTGTACCAAACAGCAAGATGAAGGATACAGAAATTGTCGGCTACTTTAAGATTTATTTATGATGATTGACAAAGCAGTTTTCTTACCCCAGGTCCAAGAATCTTTCCTTTGACATCAAACGATGGAGGGGCAATGTCACTGCCTGGTATGTATAACTTGTCTGACAGTAGCTGTACCTACAAAGGATGAAATCGACTTGACTGCTCATCTGTCCAAACACACAGATACTGCAGACTTCATTAATTACCTGGCCCTCTGCCCCTGCAGACCTAATTAATGACCAGGCGCTCTGCTTCAGACAAACATGATTCTGAAGGAGAGTATCTACATAAAAGCATGACACGCTTGGTTTGATGTGCGAGATATTTTCACAACAAAACCGAACCAACAGGAAAGAGTGAAAATAAACTTACCCCTGGAGGCTGTGTCTCTAATGACATTAGAGGCGGCGGAGTCTGGAACATGAGCGGTGGCGGCGGTACTTGCGTGTGAGGCGGCACAGGCGGTCCTCCAGGCGGTGGACCCATCTGGTGCAGATTTTCTTCCTCGCGGTTACTACTAACACCAAAACCTTCCATGTTCCGCAGAAATCTATTGCCCTTGTACTTATTTTGTCTTAATTGATGACTAGCAATTATTTCATTGATTCTTTTGACAGCCACTGAAAGAGAAATTCAATCCCCTGTTTATTTGGACTTCACTTTAATGTTATTTTGAAGACTCTTCAAATTTAAGTCCGAACGACTCGAAAAATTTGATTTGTTGATTCTGTCCACTGGCAAATCATGCTCAGAGAAGACCGATCAATAAAACACACAATACAGCATATTTCAAGACCACTTTAGATCATCCTGACATAATATTAGCTACAATATTAAAACAGGAACAATGCAGGATTTTTACTTACTATCCACACTATGCTGGTCTGGTCCTTGAACACAAAGATATAGTGGCCTTTCCCTGAAATGTGTCAATCGATTTGAATGAGATTCAGGTTGCACAAGACAAACGCAAGAAAATCATTAATACAAAAAGCAAATCAGAACCGGTTTTGTTCTCAGCATTTCTCATACAAGCAACAATACTGTAGTTGTAAAGTGCAGTGCCTGGATTACATGTACAATACATTCACTCAGCTTACAGTAATTATCATCATCAGTACATGTTGCTATGTGCTGGGCTAGTTCAGAACACCACCAGTATTATCTCAGCATAATATGAATAGGGCTTACTGAAGGAGATACTGCCCGGATAAAGTTATTGCCACTTGCCATTGATGAACAGAGCACAAGTTTCACATACCCAAGACCTTTGGATTTGTCCTCTGGTGTCATGAATCTGCCTCTTGTTGATACTGCAGCACCACTCATTTTGGAGATCTGAAGGACATCATGGAGTCATGTTAAGGGTGAACAAATATCTCCATCATGTAATGATTAGATGATGTCAAGTTCTGGTGATTAACCCATTCAATGGCTGGGGAACTGCATGCAGTCGACAATGGTCTGAAGAAGTTAACCTCCACAACTTCTTGTAAGATGACTAAGTAAACATTTGTTTTAAATTCATGGTTTGTGATTGAACGAAACAAGATGTACCTCTTCCTGTGTTGCTCCTCTTGTAAGTAGATTCCTACATCCAATCGGCACATCATTGATATCCACCTCGGCAACAACAAGATTATTCTGCGAAGGCACCTGCAGAGATTTGTTATAAGGCACACTGGCAGAGGTCGAGGCTCTAGGCTTGCTAATTTGCGGTGTCCCAGAGAGCTGTGAAGGTTTAAGCTTGCCTTTTGCAATGAGCATGGCATTAACTTTGGCAGCTGCCTCGGCAGCAGCTTCCAAACTGCTCTTTGACTGAGTGTTCATGGTGTCAGTTGGAGGACAATCTGCACTTGGCACACTGAAAACAGAAACAAAAGCACGTTTTGTTCTAAAGGCTGTCCAAGGTATTATTACCACAAAAGCGACCAATAGATGCTGCATTTATGAATATATATCAAATTCCCTATGGTGGATGAATCACCTGCCTTTGCCCAAAAGATGAATAAACAATCACGCCCCTTACCAGATAAGGTGCCTTTTATTTCTGTTCTGGGTTCTCGGTGAGTGATATGGTGAAATAGGCTACACATCCAAATCAATCAGGACCTGAATAAACAAGAATAGACCCACTAATAGACAAATGAGTTCACTAAAAGGAGTCAATACACTCTACCTAGGCCTAGGCCCTTGGGCTAAACTGATCGGAAGTGACACGTAGGCCTACTCTGCTGAGAAATCTATTGGCTGGCTGGGCCTAAACTTCAGAATTACTGATCTGGAAGTGATGTATAGGCCTACCTCATGACCTATACCTGTAGGCCTAGTTGGACTCCAAACAAAGGAAATCTGTTGTAGGCCTACATTGCCCAATCATGTGGCTTATTCACTAATTCAGTCACTTTGATGACCTTTTTTGGGCCTCCCTCAGTCGGTCGGTAGGCCAAAACTAGGCCTGCCTAGTATTAGCCGAGGCCTGTGGCCTAGGCCTACATGTATGTAGGAATAAGAATAAGCTTTATTTTTCATCGGTATTAGGCTAACATGAGCTCGAGAGCTCGTAGACCGATTGGCCGATTGGCCACAAATCAGGGATTCTAGCCTTCGTTCCCAATCTAGGCTATAGGCCTAAATGAATATGATAGAAATGATGATGCCTTCAAAACTGCAGTAGGCAGAGCAGCATGCACTGCGCACTGCAGCAGTGCACTGCATGCGCATGCATGGTTTTGTCTTCCATCATTCGGATTCCATACTACAGCAAAATAATGGGTGAAATAACACGTGTATTGGCTGCAGGTAGATAAAAAAGAGACTCTTATGATTAATCAAATGCTATCGTGTTTGTATTTAGCTAGAAAAGAGCAATTCAGCACAGAGATTTGGGAGAAAAGTCGACCGAAAATGGACACTGCGACACCTACTCTGCTGCTGCGTAGGACGCCATGTTTTTCCTGCTCCTAGGCTGCTGGGTGAACACAAAGAACAGAACAGCCAATTAGTTTGACCACTCGTGAATAGATGGCGCTTTAGCATAAACTACAGGATGTTTCAAAAAAGGTGTGAATGGAAAGAATGTCCCCAAGAAAGTTTGTCCTGGTAACAGATCCTACCAATCAATTCATGATGAGTATTTCTGCCAGTTGTGCCACAGAGAGCTGAATTTTGTGACAATTCAAAAATGATAAAAATAAAACACTTATGGAGTGTTGGAATATTGTTCCAACACTTGAAGTGGAGGAAAGTGTCACCATCACACTTTAAAGAGTGATTGCAACACTTCAAAGCGGCGCCTTACACTTGAAACCGGGCTTGAAACACTTTGGTCTGCTACACCACTTAATAGGCCTACACTGAAAGTGTTGGAATAGGAATAAAGTGTTGTTCTAACACTTTCTAAGATCACTATAACTCAAGTGTTCGTGCCTAGCACTTTCCAAGGAGATCACTAAACTTATACGGCTGGATAGGGCTGTAACAGAGCCAAGGAAATCGCCCAAAATAACAAAAAAAAGTCACGTTCACGGCATGAAGGATTCTCGGGGGGTGCATAGATATGGACCCACATGCAACACTTCGGCGTTGGTGAACACCTAAAGTGTTGAATCAGCACCATAGGCCTACATGCCATAAGAGGAGTCACTCACAGCCCTCTTGGAAAGTGTTGATTTTAACTCCTCACTAGGTGTTGATTTCACCACTTCAGTTTTAAGAGTGACGAGGATGGCAATGCGAGGCGGGTGAGATTTCCCTCAATTTGTCACTTGACACTAGTTAAGGCGCCGTATGCACCAAACGAAGATGATCGTGAACTCAGGTTGAGCCACAACTTTTCCATTGTCACATCATGCCCTGGCAAACCTGAACAATTGAAAAGTTGTGGCTCAACCTGAGTTGCGGATAATCTTCGTTTGGTGCATACGGTCCTAAATGACAAAAGTATGTGCCAGCGTCGCGGCCAAACTCGCGGAGATGGCCTACCACCACAAGCTTCGCAGTGGGGAATACCTGACCTGTCGGAACTCCCATCATCGGTACTCCATACGTCGGTACTCCCATCAAAAGCCCGCACATATTCGACTAAAACCCTTTTTGCTCTGAAAACCACGCGACAAGAGCGGAAACCGCTGGAGTGTGTTCAAGCCTTCAATCTCATAGAATTCTCAATCAGCAAAATCTCCCATAAGGTTTATCAAATGAATATCATAAAGAATAATGTTGTAGTATGAGAAAAATAAGATACGGGCAAGTATTCATGGAATATACGGGTAATGAAAACAAACAGATCCAGGTATTAGCAAATAAGTCCAGCTGTCAACCGTACAGGATCGAATCTTTTTCTGAGTATAAATCCTGACGCTGCGATTACATGCCATACGGTTGTTCGCAATGTATTTTCTTCGCGGATTGGGAGCACCGGTGCGGATGTGAAATGTGCTAACATAGGCGCCACATCCAAGTGGCCATGCACGATATGATGACTAAAACATGATTTTTTTCTAAACTATTTATTACATAGATGTCACACGTGTAAGGCCGCCTAATAATAAATGACGGGATCATCAGACGACCACTGACACACAGGGCGTAAGACAACAGCTGATACTGACAGCAATATTGTCTCCGCATAATAATTAGGCCCTATTTTTTCGCAATACGATAAATCCATGATTATGAATAGTGTGTAGCCTAGGCATCTTGAAAAGGTATGGATGAGAGAACCACATGTGGGAACCACAGGTGGTTGTAAGTACTAAAGTAAGAATTTTTTTTCTAACAGGGTCATTTCCATTTCCTTGGCTGTACTATATCGGGTGTCCCCAAAAAAGTGAACCGCTTTTTGACAAGTATTTTCTCAGCGATAGATAAACCGAATTCATTGGAATTTTTCACAGAGTAACCTTGGGGTACCATCAACAAGTCTGCAAAATATCTAAGAGATCGGTCACACATTGTGCGAGTATTGTCAAATTCAAAATAACATGTCAAAAAATCCAGTATCAGAGCTAATGCAATGTGACCTTCATCATGTTCACGCAGGTGTTGACATGCTGTTTTGAATTTGACAATGCTCGCATAATTTGCGACCGATCTCCTAGATATTTTGAAGACTTGTTGATGATACCCTAAGGTTACTCTGTGAAAAATTCCAATGAATTCGGTTCATCTGTCGCTGAGAAAATACTTGTCAAAAAAAGCGGTTCACTTTTTTTGGGACACCCGATACATATCAGTATGCCAGAGTAGGGCTGCTCCACTTGGGAGTATCCTCCCATAGCAGGGTTATTAGGGAGGTTCAGAAATCAAACGATAAACGTAAACATTAACGACAACGTTATTAAGACCGCCACCACCTCACAAGGTGGCGGTCTTCATTGGTTTCACTGGATTTCTCTCTCTCGATCTCTCGATCTCTCTCTCGATCTAGACCCAGAGCGCTCAAATGTGCTATGTGGCTCCCTCTAGATGACCTTTATGTGCATGTGAAGTTTTGGCCCAACCAGACATCCAATATGCAGAGAACGACAAATCAGTTTTTTTGCTGGTTGTCCACGGACAACCTGAATTCTAGAATTTGGTTGTCCGCATCAAACGTTGATTGCCCGTAGGCCTAGATGTTAAGCATTTCATGATAAGCTGCTCTCAGGGCAGTTGTCCACGGACAACTGATTGGAGGAAATGGCTTGTCCGTTTGGGAAAATCAGTTGTCCCGGGCGCCCGGACAACCAATTTGTCGTTCACTGATATGGCCACCAGGTGGCATAAGTTAAACCCAACAATCATTGCAGTCCTGCAACTTGGGAATAACTTGACCCAGATTGCTCATAACTGACATGTTCCTCCCTCATTACACTGTTACATGTATGTCCAAAAGGGTGAGCACATGGTCCATGGACCATTTCATTTAAATATTTTATATTTTTCAAAAAGTCCATTTTTAGCTCACCTGGGGTGAGCTCTTGTCGTGGGTCTGCGTCCGTCGTCGTCGTCGTTGTCCGTTAGCAGGGCACGTTTCGTAACCGCTGGAGCTGTTGACCTGAAACTTGGTACATATATAGCCCTAGGTCAGATGACCTATGACACCAAGTTTCGGTCCAATTCGACTCTGTGCTTGGCCACCAGGTGGCGGAAACCAAAAACACAAAAAGTGCAATAACTCCTGAACTAATGACTGGATCACCTCCAAATTTTTATCATAGGT
>NMRB01003145.1:0-12366 GCA_002633025.1 Notospermus geniculatus
CACCTGAAGACATTCAGAGCTGTTTCTTAATATTGGCATCAGTTTTATTGATCGGGAACAGCAGGGGAATATCAGTCTTTCGTACATCGTACTGGTGTTATTTCATGAACGTTTAAAAGTGCATGAATGAGCATCACTGAGAAAGTTAGTCAAAATTAACCCATTGATTGATACATGCATTGTGCAAGGATGAGAATTCACAGTACATTAGTGGAACCTCTCTATTAAGGACACCTCTGGGACTGACAAATGCTGTCCTTAATTGAGAGGTGTCCTGAATACAGAGGTCAAATTGAATAGAAATGATCAATTTGGGACTGAACTTTGGTGTCCTTAATAGAGAGGTGTCCTCCTGGCAGAGGTGTCCGTTAAGGGAGGTTCCACTGTATACACTTGCATATTCTACTCTTCGGTCGAATGATGTCAGATGACATGAAAAGTAACAATGTTGCTCACTGAAGTGGTTCGTCGCGGAGAGGGGATAGAAATGCCATGACTGGGCGTCTCATCTACAGATAGATGGGAGCTGCCAGGGGCGTAGCTAGCCCCCTTCCCCCTGAGCAAAAAGGGACAAAACAAATTTTTGTTCTAAACGGTCATTTCCCCGCTTCTAGCCAAGATATTTCAGCATAGCATCAGATGTGGGGAAAATGCATCTGAGAGGGTATAGATTTTAAATTTTTTTCTGGGGAGGCCCCCAGACCCCCTCCTATCCCAGTACCTCAATAGGTGTCACTAGTGGTTAGAACTGTTGAAATGAAACTGACATCCTGATCAATTTCCCCCACAAAAGGCGTCTGTTGTATAGGACCTGGTTTCGGTGTGCTGCCCTCTATCGTACATGTAGCTAGGATCCCCATTGGAGACGAGTCGATATGAGGCACGTGAGGTTACACTCTTCATCACTCAACAACTCTCCTTTTTACCTTGGCCTGCATAAAACAACTGATTGAATGATAATACTCTGGCAGTGACTGTGGCAATGTCAATTTCTTGTACCTGTGGTTTTGAATGGTCGTGAGTCATTTTGCAGTAGTCGCACGTATTCATGGGTTTTATGCAAGGATGCCGTACGTGACATGTTTGATTGAGATTTTATATAAGACTTGAGATGCAAAAGTTCACGGTTGAAATCAGAAGCTATGTTCACTGATTATTGCTGCCATCTTTTGGCAACACGTGCGGCTGGCTGCTCCTATGAGGAACCCGCGTGCCGGAAATCCCGACAGGTCGGCGCTGCGAGCAGTGCGACCGAAACGACGTCATTGACGTCGTTTTAGGTGTTGACGTTACGTCATGAAAAAATCCGCTGTACATTTTCTACAGGAAAAATGAGATAAAGACGTTGCCGAAAATCGTCACCTATGTCTTCATTTTAAGGAAAAAAAACACCGCAAAATGTAGACATTTTCATCTGCTACAAGATGGTGTAAATTTTAATGCCAGGCGACCGAAACAAATGGGAGCTTTTCACGGCAGAAATAAATGGAAATAACGTTAGAAAAAAGAAACTTCGGTCGCACTGCTCACAGCGCTGCGTCGTGACGTTAGTTCCTCCGGTTCCTCATTGGGACAGCACACGTCATGTGTCCGTATAGTCAAGTCAGAAAATTTTTGTTCCTTTGTGACTGCGACTGAATCAGCAGCAAGGCCATCCCCTGCCCGTGTGGGCGTTGGGTGTGACCCTTATAATCCTAGGCACAAATACGAGGAAAAAGAGAATCCATCTCACAGCTCTCCCTCTCTCTGAGGAAATTAGTTTGTCTTTGAGGCATTTAGCAAAATCTTTAATTATTCTAAGTACTAATTAGTCAAATGATTGTTATCTTTTTCTAAGATGGGTTTTGGGTATTATCCGATCACAAGTGATAATTGAAAAGGATTCTTGCTTATTGTGTTTGGTTAATGATTTCGAAATTGAGGAATTGCTTTCTGGATCACAGAGCTACATGTCCCATCACGATTTTCACTCTTTATCCACATTGCTGGTAAAAGTAAAGTCGTCTCCAAATTTCGCTAATTATAACCAGAGGGGTGCAAGGTGCAATAGGAGCAGTCAGCCGCGCATATTGCCAACAGATGGCAGCAAAGTTCTAGCGGACCAATGTACAGGAAAATCTATGTGATTGCTGCTCGATCAAAAATGACTGGGTCTGCTATATGCATTGAATTGGGCCATAGTGACACCTATTGGTCAACTCGCTGCCAGCTCCTATTAGGTCAGTAGCTCAGATCAACCAGATGGTGTAAGATTATGAGTCAAAGTGGGAAGGTGTATTTCTGCAACAAATTTGCTAATACTAGGGTCCCACTGGCGAATTTTGGCCTCCGACAAGGGACGAATGAAAAAATCGTAGCTCTTCGTAGACTGTCGTCTATGTTCGCAGTGATTCTCTGGCTCCATGATCCTATGCGGAACACGTTAATGCTAAATATCGCAGCTTGTCGAGGGAATGTCGCAGACTTCAGATTCGCCCCTTGTCGTGGGAAAAAGTCGCCAGTGGGACACTAGTATTAGGCCTCGTTTATCTAATGCACACTTTTACGTTGCTTTTGTTCTTGGTTGACATGGCCCTCTCAGGAAGCTTTACGGCGTTGAGATTTTTCATTCCACTTCTTGAAGCAACTAATTTTGAACGCACTCTTTGGAAGTCGACCAAGGGATATCCTGCGCCTTCAACAACAAGTGGGGTGACACGGTGCAAGCGAAAAATGTCAGGCATCATGCCTGTTGAATTTCCTGTCCTCCAACTACGATGTCCTCCGCGGAGACTGACGCGTCGATTTCCTCGTGAATGTGCCATTTCTCTTTCCTTTTCCCATCATGAGATGATCGCAACTACTTCACCCTCCCTCATAAATCAAATACCGTATCCTGTTATTAACATTATGACATTTTTATGTTAAGTATTACAACCACTTGTAAATTTTTTAAGGAAATAATTATGTATTTAAAAAAAATGATTTCAACAGTACACGCCCTGTTTTTTTAACACTCTGTTATTTTCAGCATTACAATAACCACTTGTTAATTTGTAAATTAAACCATATCAACACCATTCAGCAGGGACGAATTGTCCTAAGGGACGAATTGTCCAGGATGCATTTTTCGGGGACGAATTGTCCTTGGGGATGAATTGTCTGGGGACGAATTGTCCTAGGGGACGAATTGTCCAGGGATGAAAAGTCCTCCAGGACGAATTGTCTGGGGACGAATTGTCCGGGGACAAATTGCCCGGGGACGAATTGTCCTCTAACCATCAACACCATGGAAATGGCGAGCTGACTCGGCCCAGCCGAGGGGCCCTTGTGGTTTCTCCTGAACCACTGCTCGGAATAAGCTGGTATTCGGCATTAGCGAGGTTTCGCAAAATCGTCTGACGCAACACGAAGTACGAATTCAACCTTATTTCCAGGACTTAATGTACTTCTGGAGGTGGTTACTACCGCAAATGTCTCTGCGACTCATTCTGCACACCACTTGATTTTCAGAGCCCTGATTGCTCAGCAAGTGGCAGGTCCCGGGTTGGAATCCAGCCTGAGCCATATGGGATTTCATCACGTCCATCGCATATGGGACAGTAAGCCGTGGTGCCTTGTGCCTTGTTTCTTTGCAAGGGCAAGTAAAAGTTTAAGTTAAGTTAAAGTTTGGGTTTATAGTCTGATATCAACAATGGTAGAGGTGTCATCCGACTTTACACTTTAACCCCAGTCTATCCTGAAACCTTGCAGTAGAACTCAGATGAGCTGCTCATTCAGCGCTACAATCCGAGCATTTCTGACCGGTACCCATTATACACCTGGGTGGAGAGAGGCCAGTGAGGCAAAGAGACGTGCCCAAAGTCTCACGGCCAGTGGGATTCAAACCCGGGACCCTCTGACCGCTAGTCAGAGGCCCGAACCACTACACCACCATATCCTCATTCAAGTTCGCAACACGAGTAGCATTAGATGGCCTCTTCCGTATGCACCATGCCTAATAATGCTGTGGCTTCGGCCCTGATGGAACAAATTAATACAAATACAAACACAACATTTTTTTCAGGCCGGTTGAAGGTGAAAGTTGGTGACTGAAAAGGGAATCGAACCCTCACTTCCTTGGTCGCAAGCCCGTTGCTCAATCACTTCACCACTGTACTCCCCCGTTCCCTCTTGCAGCCAATCATGGTCATGGATTTGGAACAAACTAATCAGATCTGATTGACTTCAATACTGTTTGCGGAAATCAATCTATCGGGATCAATACCAGAAATTCGTGCTCCTCTTTGGCATAAAGACGACGAATTGACGGAAGATTGGTTCGGCTGTTGTATCAATTGATTGCACCCTTCTTCTCACGACCGTGGAAGTTTCTCGCACTTCTCTTTGGTAGGCAGGCTGGAACAGCATCTTTCACGAGACACTTTCAATCACACAATGAACATCGAGTCCTGATAACCTACTGGTTATCACGTTCGCCTTGCAAGTGGCAGGTCCTAGGTCCAAATCCAGCCTAGGCCATATTTCATTCATATCCCTTAAAATCTTCATATCCACCGCATCGGACAGTGAGCCTGGTACCTTGTGCCAACTTGTGAGGGCAAGTAAAAGACATCCAAGTGAAGAACATGAGCAGCTTTAACATGTTTAATGTGATGACCTTTTGCAAATCTGACGAAATACGAAGTCTGAAATTACGAAATTCAACTTCATTTCCAGTATGTAATGTATGTCAGGCATGGTTGCTACCACAAATATCGCCTGCTGCAAGAGTGTCTTTTAGCGTATGACGTTCGATAGGTCCAAGATACAGAATAGCACAATATTGACACACAAAATGATAAGCAAAAAGTCAATCTCCAGAATTCACAAATTTTCGACCCCAACCGGGGTCTTTTTCAAGTGGAACTTTACAATCTGAAACTCTAGAAAAGACTCTAGGGTCTTTTCTAGAGTCTAAAATTTGTGAATTCTGGAGATTGACTTTTTGCTTATTATCATGACGTTCGATAGGGTTACGGTGTATATTAAACTTTGAAATTGATCTTTCCTTCCACTTCGTATCTACGAAGTGGAAATTTAAAAATTCAAGATGCACCATAACTCTCTCGTCTTACATGATATGCTAAAAGATGCTCTGGCAGCAGGGATATTTGTGGTAGCAAACATCCTCCAGAAATACATTACGTCATGGAAATGAAGTTAAATTTCGTATTTCGTTTTTCGTCAGATTTGCGAAACTTCCCAAATACAATACAAATACGAACAACAATGTTGGAATAGCAATGAACTCATGCAGTTAAACAGAGAGAAAAGAAGTGATTTGAAGGAGATCTTGATGTCTTGTAATGACACTTGAATGCTGGGCATACGAGTGGTGAGTGTCAGTGCATCTTTTGTCCCGAGTTTGATCTGTAGCCAGTTCCAGATGACTCAGTCGTATCTCAGAATGTAGGAAAACTTGAGCATGAATCAGCAGGAACTGATCATGGTTATCACAACAACTGATGTGCATATGTCAGTTATTTAACCAATTCCGCCCATGGGCATTTTCATGGGGGAAAGATTGAAGGAAAGGATATGTGCCAAATCATAAAGGAATCAAACATAAAGGTTGAGCTTACAAATTTAGCATTTTATGTGGACAGTATCGCTTTAAACTTCAACAGATTTTCATTCTGACTCTTTCATATTATATCCAACATAAAGCACAAAAAATGACACACAAAATGATAGTAAACAATAAGTCATCTCCAAATCTCGCAAATTTTTGACCCCATAGCGGGGTCTTCCTCAGGGACCTTCTAGTTCCCAGAAGTGAACTGGGATCTCAACTACAGGGTGGGCCAGAGAGAGTGTCCCTCGAACAATAGGGAAACAACAGAAATGCTATTGTTCGAGGGACACTTTCTCTTGCCCACCCTGTAGAAAGTGCCTGAGGAAGACCATGGTTGCGGTCGAAAATTTGCGAGATTTGAGACGACTTATTGTTTACTGTCTCTTCCAAATGATCCTTCTGCATGTTTAGCGCAAATTTTGTTGAATTCTGACCAGTTATCTTACATGTCTTATGATACAGGACTGAATTAATGAGAACCCCACGAACGATGATGTGGTGGGGTCGTCTGCGTACGTTTGAATAGGCTTACGTACATTTGCACATGGAACACCAGTGAATGGTGCTGAAAATAGCTCTGTTATCCTCAGAGTAACGTTGGCCAAATAATGCCTCGAAGTTCTGGAGCACCCTTCCCGTCCGAGCCTGTCCATGAAGTTCGTAAAAAGATTGTAAAAAGTTGCCACTATGTCCACTCCATTCGCACACACATGAGCCCGTTCGGCAACATTCAAGAACGTACCGTACTGAGAACTAGCTCAGTGTGATGGGGCACAGCAGTTCCATGCCTAAGCTGGGGAACGAACCCGGTACTTATGACAGTCATGAGCTGATTAGTTTTCAGCCAAATTTTGGTCAGGATGACTTTTTGGGACATCCTGTAATAACCAATAACAAAATCTCACACTACAGAAAATCAATCCGTGGGCTGCCCGAACCATTGGGTGCAGACATTTGTTAGAAGAGCTGATTGAATAGCTGTGATGATTGACAGGCAAAATTATAGGTAAAATTGCATTTCACGTTGTTGGTTGAACTTTTGTTAAGGTTTGTTTGAGAGGCTGGGATGTGCATCCAGGCATGTCGAGGATGACAACTTGGCCACACAGTTGATGGAGCGTCAGTCCGTTTAAGGGGTAATTCTCCGCAGTATAATGCCGACTGTAATATTGTTCCTGATTGTACTGCGTATTTTGGTGGTATCCATCCAAATCTGTTGGTGTGTTGAACTCACCACCTTCCAAGTCCAGTTGAAGGTAGGGGCCACTCGGAATAGGCCTATTTGTATTTTAAAGCCCCTTTGTGTTGAACTTTACGGTATTTTCAAAGTGTAAGGAGAATGCATAAGACTCATATCCTCGTGAAGGGCCCCAAAATGCTTGCCTTGTACGTACTTTTAAGAATCAAGCCAGTTTCAGTTCCAGCACATCTGTTGACCAAACGTCGTGGGGAATTTTACGAAGTGAAGCAGTTGGGGAGAGCGGGTGAACGGAAGGGGCCGCGGTACATATTAAACTGCGTTGGGAGTTTAGCACACACCAGGCATCAACAGCCGAATTTGCTCAGTGGCTCAGCAGATCGCTTGCGATATCGCCTGGTGTGGTGATGGCTTTAGCCATGAGCCACCCAAAGTGTTGGAGAAATGAAGGCAGCAGAGGAAAATTGCTTTTAGACATCAACTTCCAAGTTTCACTTTCAGGTCATTGGTATTGAGGATAAACTCAATTAGCCTTTCGTTCTGCAAATATTCATTGGCAACCGGGTCTTAAAGGGAGGCTCCACTCATTGCTTGCCAGGGAACAGTTCGATTTAACATTTGCCATTTGTTCTTCTGGTACATTCACCCAGGTGAGCACATGGTCCATGAACTATTTCATTAAATTTCCACTTCGTATCTACGAAGTGGAAGCGAAAGATAAATTTCAAAGTTTAATACACACTGTAACATCGGTCTAATGTCATACGCTAAAAGACGCTCTTGCAGAAGCCAATATTTGTGGTACCAACCATCTCCTGAAATACATGTGCATTACATCATGGAAATGAAGTCCAGCAATTTCGTACTTCGTGTTTCGTCAGATTTGCAAAACCTCGCTAGTGCTATGGCTTCGGCCCTGATGGAAGAATCTAATAAAAAGACAAAATCGTCATAAACTGCTGCTAACCCCATTAAGTAGTGCTTCACTCCCCACATTCGGAACTTCCGAAGGCAACTGCTCGGCAATTTTCGTAGACACTCGCATTTCCCCTCGGACACAATTCCAAGGCAGCCATCTTGAACACGCAACGATTGCTGCCCTTTGTGAGAGTTCAGATGTGGTTCGCCTCATCACACCTGCGCACGAACAAAATCGGGCACACAAAACGTTGCGTTATTGATCACTAATTGGCAGATTGGGTGAGATACCGGTAAGTTATGGCTCAAATACATGTAATCCAGCAAATAAGGTTGAACATCTTAACAGGCCAAAATTCGGCCAAAATAGTCCCACGGCCCTGTCGCCGGTGGTCACGTGGGTTTGTTGATAAACAATATGGCTGCCTTGGACTTGTGTCCGAGGTGAAATGCGCCCCCAGTGGACAGATAAGCAGTTCGCCTCAGGTCGTTCCGAATGCACTCCCCAGTGGCTGAATCCCTGAATTACTTGTCTTGTACTGGTGAATTTTTAACGCCACAGAATCCGTACAAGTTCCCGCGATTCGCTCTTGGCATGATCAACAAGTCTCCAAAGACCTCGAATAATTACATTTTCCGTGCTGGCTTTCCTTCGCTACGAAGCGAGTAAACTCGTTAGCGTGATCGCTGTAACAAAAGTTCATGGCCGTAGGTAATGAACTCTGGGACGTCCTGGCGTGCACGGTATACCTGTTTACGCCAGAACCTAATGCAAGGCTAATTCAGTTTTGAAGCTCAGGGACAAATGCCAGCAAGGTACAAAAAAATTATGTGGATAAAAATTGTAGCACAATTAGGAAGCTTGCAAAACTGAAAGGAGCACGGTATGTGATCTCTTACGGATTTTGATTACTGACGTAGAGGGAGCCACCTAGCGGAAGCAATATGAACTAAAAAAAGCCATTACAAAATGTACACAGTACATGTACATTGGGTCCATTCACCGACAGCTTAGTTGGGGTCCCTGGGGTTGGAGAGTGGCGTGCACAGCGATGGTGGCGCCAGCTGTCGAGAAAAAGTGATCTTTTATGATTTTGTTGAAAAAAAACACATTTTGCACAATTTGCTGGTGGGGACCCCCTGTCCCTATGCTAGCTTCGGGCCTGGCAGAGCTGTAATGTATTCCGATAGAGCATAATACATACAACAACTCCGGAGGACGTAAGCATTTTCTGAATTGAATATGGTGTGGCTTTAAATCAGTCTTGTTGTCATTCAAGAATCAAGATTGTTGTGGTGGATGCTGCCACCTGTACCTGATGAAGGAAACTAATAAAACCTGTTGCTGATTTGAGACTGACGGAATAAGGCGGGGCTTGACAATGAGCGACACACAGAGTGAGTCTGATGTCAGTGTGTTCCGAACAATGGGTGTCACACAGAAAAATGGCCACACTGAAAAACGTCACACCTGTACTTGGTCAGTTCATCCCATTGAAATCTCCGCTATGTGACATGTCAGGAACATTGATCAGTCCAAATCGACAGAAATTATTTGGTGATTAGTGATTATTTCCTTGTCTAATTGTGTGGGACATATCTCACATACCAGTGGCGTTGAGTTATGCAAGAATGAGGCATACTGAACATCGATATGCTGATTGGCACATTTCTTGAATAAATTACCTTCCTGTCATGCCTGTCTTCTGCTGTTAAACTGGTGGCTCCTCTGTTATATTTACTCACCCCCTCTGGTGTCTTTTACTAAATGCTGTTGAATTTTCAGCCATCAGCCTCGTGAAAGAGTTAATATTTTACTTTTACATTTACAGTACCGGTACGTTTTACAATTGACCTCCCTTTATCCGCGTACCTTCCTCGGACGTGGCGCAGAAGGTAACCTTCCGCTCATCGCGTATGGTACGGGTACGTCACGCGTCTCTGTTGCGTGATGTCAGGTGAATGACGTTACGTCTTCACTGCATGCCTTCCATGACGCCGCGCCACGTCCTCGGAAGATACGAGGATTACGAGAATGACGCTGCATGTGGTATGTGGGTGGTGCGCGGCGTGGAAGGGAGGTAGTACTTTTCACATTCATGCTGAATATTTATGCATTCAACCAATCTCTCTTTCCAGGCCCTTCGATGAAAATACCACAGATGTGAGCAAGAAAGCTGTGACAACTGACAGAATGGTTAGCAACGAGGTACGTTCTGCAGGGTATCGATCTTGGACATGTAAGCGGAAGTTTCAGGAGGTTATCCTGCTGCTATGATACCACCGGCTGCCAGGTGACAACGTGTTTGCAAGACTGGACTGTAGTGTGTTCGACTTCTTACTCACGCCTACACTGGCCTGGCACGACAGCGTTTTATTTACCGGAAGTTCTCCAAGTCGGGCCTGTCACGCCAGGTGCTACTAAACCCTCCCCCGAGTCGGTTACTTCGGGAAGTATCCCAGCATGCAGAGCATGATGTCACTTCCGAATGTAGGTGTATACGCACCCTCGCATATACAGGCGTGCAAACAAAATGTAAGAAATCAAACGCTGTCGTGTTAGACACGAGTAAAATGTCATGGCGGACACACTCGGCCAATCAGAGTGCATCCGCCATGACACTTTACTCGTGTCTAACACAACAGCGTTCTTTAATTGGCCTCCAATGCGCATGTGTGAGAAAGCGCTATTGCCTGGCCGTGTAAGTGATCGAACACGCTACAACGTGTTTGCAAGACTGGACTCTTGTTGCTCTGGAAGTGGCTTTTGTATTCCTCTGTATTGCATGGTAACTGACATGTCATTTCCTGGTTGGTACACTGAAATGTTTGGTTGCCAAGGACACCGACTCATAGGAAATGCCAAATGGCAGACCGTTCAGAACAGTGCAATATCAAAGAATGCTATTTATTCTCTTGATAGACCCTGCCACCTTGGATTTCTAAAGTGATTTCGTATATGCGTGCCTATCTGGTAAAGTATGATTCACCTTAACTTCAACATGGGCAAAGTGCCAGGCCTGTGCAACAGACACCATAAAGTGAACACAATGATTAAACCACAAACCACAGTATTTACCAGTTGACTGAGCACAACCTTGGATTGTTCTTGCTCATGGAAAGTAAACCAAGTTACCCTAACATCTTTAGATAACTGTGACATGGATTATTTACCACTGACTTGTGCACATTTCCAAAATTGGCACTTTGCCCATGTTGAAGTTTAAGGGTGAATTATACTTTACCCCTGATGTAGCTTGGCTATTGACCTACCCTTTCCTTGATCATTTCAAGAAAGGTTCTATGGGCTTTACTTTGTGCATTTAAAGATGTAATGATGATGCTGAACCCCTGATACGTCTTGACAAATTGGTGCCCACATCACTTGGCCCTCTGACTACGCTTCATGGATTGAGCGAGGGTAGGAGGGATTGGAGCACTTCTCAGGGCAAGATGGCCCTGATGTTGCGAAGGAAAAAACTTAGGTGGGAGGGTGGGTGGGGTGGGGGGGGGTTACACAATTCAACATTTGTTGAAAGTTGAAAGTTGTTGAACGTTGTTGAAACCTGTTGAACCGAATAAACACCCCTTTCAACACCTTTCAACAGGGCCTTTCAACAGCTTTCAACATCTTTCATCATGTTGCCAGAAATAGGAACATGAATCTATTTTGGCAACTTGTTGAAAGACCTGTTGAAGGTGTTGAAAGGAGTGTTTAGACGGTTCAACAGGTTTCAACAACATTCAACACACTTCAACTTTCAACAGCTTTCAACAAATTGAATCGTGTAAACAGGTGGTGTACACGATTCAACATGTTGAAAGTTGTTGAACGTTGTTGAAACCTGTTGAACCGTCTAAACTCCCTTTCAATACCTTTCAACAGGGTCTTTCAACAAATTGCCAAAATAGCTTTATGTTCCTATTTCTGGCAACTTGTTGAAAGATGTTGAAAGGTGTGTTTAGACGGTTCAACATGTTTCAACAACGTTCAACATCTTCCAAGTTTCAACAGCTTTCAACAGATGTTGAACCGTGTAAACCGTGTTGAACCTGTTGAAACACCCTGTTGAAAGGGGGTTTCAACAACGTTCAACATTCAACACCTTTCAACAAATGTTGAACCATGTAAAACCCCTCTTTAGGAAACACCATAAAATTTCACAAAGAGTAGCAATCCCAAATTTGTATTTTAAGCAGAGTTTCAGTTGTTTCCAAATTTGGGATGAAGTAGGCCTATATGTTGCATTGCTTTACTCTGATATTGTAAATAAGGTTTTAGTGCTGAAAAATACAGGGTTGTCCTGAAGTATTGTAGAAGCTGAGTCAGGGCCTGCAGGGCTACGCATGCATGATTTATGTGTGCCCTGACTCTGTATAATAAAAAGTTGAGTACGATTTTAAAAAGCCTTCAGGAAAATTTCAATGTTTTCATAGTGTCGCTATTATTTTACAACTATTTAAATCCAAATGTAAGCTTTGTGTCCAAATTGTATTTGTAATGTCCTAGTGAAGTGTAACATTATAACGCTGTAAAGTTTTTAGCTGTCTCTGTGTTTAAAGTTCGAGACAGACGAATATTTTCAATGTGGCTGTTTAACTGTGAATTGGCCATGTATTAAAACGATTGAAACATTGGCCTGGGGGGGGGGGG
>NMRB01003145.1:12497-43134 GCA_002633025.1 Notospermus geniculatus
GGGGTTGCATTGAAAATGTGGTACTTTTTGATGTCCCATGGGTTTATACCAGAGCAGAGGTTCCAAAGCTGCCTGTAGGCTTGCATGTTTGTACGTACATGAATGTTGGTTTGCAATTTTGCACATACATGTACGTGTACATGCATGCAAACCACATACATGCATGCAGAGATACAGCCGAGCACTATTCATAATGTAATGTGTGTGTGCGCCTATAGACAAATCCCAAATTGACGAAAACAAGAAAGATCTGCGCACTTCCGCCGAAATTGTAAACAGAACCTCGATCTGAAACGGAAAGACGTGACGCAGACAACCCCACGACAGTGACTTCAACGACGTCGTGTCAGAGTAGTCCATTGCTGAATCATGGATTGCGTCACGTCAGCTGGTTCCAGGTCGAGGTTCTGTTTACGATTTCGGCGGAAGTGCGCAGATCTGGTAATTTGGGATTTGTCTATAGCTTTGTAGAATGCCTTTTACCCTGTTTTAACTTGAGTGACCTCTGTTGAAAATGTCACCACCACATTAAAATGCTCTAGGCCTATTTGGCAGTTTCATATCATGAAAGATGGCTTATCTCTCATCATTTGCTTTAAAGGTGCTCCAGTTCGAATTGTAAACATTACGGTGTGCCACCTATTGTCAACTTCTGGTAATAACAAATCAGATAAAATCTAATTAAAGCGAATCGAAAGCGAAAAAATTTGATTTAGAAATAGAATTTGAAAGGGGACAAATTTTCAGCAAAAAATGTAAACAAACTTCCTCCAGAATGTCAACAAAGAAATTTTCGTGCATTTTGATTGGCTGAATTTTGTGTTTACAAACACCAGCCAAATGTAAACAAAATCCACTATCGATTCGCTTAAAGTCTCGCCTTTCACAACTTTTTGTTTGTTTTTGAGCGTAAAATCATAAATATATTTCAGTTACAAGAATATTTATCAAGATAGATATAAAAATAGATAACATTAATGTTTTGGTATACACGGTGCTACCACCTGTCCGAGGAAAAATACTATTATAATCAACCATGTAAATAAACAAACCGTAATGTTTACAATTCGAACTAGAGCACCTTTAAGATGTGCTACTGAGCTTAGTTGACTTGGTCGGTCCACGGATGTTGCATACCCTGGTGACTGCTGTTGATCTCTCGGATTGGACAAGGTAGTAAATTTGTAATTTACACGTTAAAAATATTAGAGAAACCGGGAACTGTTTTTTTCTCACAGGGTAAATTAATTGGTAAGGTAAATACATGTAATTTTAAATTTAAATAAACCTGGTGGATGGCATGGAGGCATAATTATGATGGGACAATTTTGAATGCAACAAAAGTAATGTAGATCAAAAACAATGTATAAACCATGATGTTATACAAGTATGTATTACACATGATTGTATTGGTACAAATGCATAACGTGTTACACATTTTTAACCATGTTTCAGGGTGAGTTAAAAACGGGTCTGCCAACTTTTTAGTCATAAGGGAGTAAGAAATAAAAGTGGAAAATAAGAAGTGGGAAATTTTGGCACTTTTGTACGAAGTTTTCGATTTCTCAAATTGGGGTAAAAGTTTTTCCCATTTTGAGAAGTAGGCTATTGCCCAAAAAACCAAACAAAATGTTATGTCATTTTAAAATTTCTCAAAATGGGAAAAAATTCTATCCAATTTGAGATATTGAAAAATAAGTGCAAAAGTGCAAAAATAAGTGCAAAAGTGCCAACACTCTCTCCACTTCTTATTTTCCACTTTATTTCTTACTCCATATCCCATACAAAATAATAGTTTTCGTTTGGTTAAAGGAGCTGGACGTCCAAGTTGTAAACAAACTGGTTTGTTTACAAACAGTGGCCAGCAAACTAGTTTTATTCCTTCGTGAAGGTGGCAGCACCAGTGATCGTTAGACTGGTGCCCGGTCCAATTCAACTCACTCACGATATTCACATCAGTATATCACCGACAATAGGTGGCAGCACCGCAGGCGTCGCGTGGATAGTTAGAGAACCAGTGAGTGAGTGTTTACAACTTGGACGTCCAGCTCCTTTAATTGCATCATATCAATATTGGTGTTGGTTGGTGGAAAAAATTCTGGTGAAAAAAAGACATCCCTGTGTTACTCTAGTGTATATTGTCTGTGGAGTAATTTATTGTCGAGTGACCAGAATTATCGTGGAAGAAATGTTGAGCAAGGAAATCTCTGCTGGAAAATAACAGGTGCTTCTTTGAGACCAAATGCGAGATTAAAGTATGATTCACCCTAACTTCAACATGGGCAAAGGGCCAAACCTGTGAGTGCAACAGACACCACAAGTGAACAAACCACAGTATTTACCACTTGACTGAGCACAACCTTGGATTTTGCTATAGGCTCATGGAACAGCATGTAGCCTATTATTTACCACTGACTTGTGCACATTTCCAATCTTGGCACTTTGCCCATGTTGAAGTTAGGGTGAATCATACTTTAAAATAGATCACGAAAAAGCAGGTCAATGAAGTATGATTCACCCTAACTTCAACATGGGCAAAGTGCCAAGCTTGGAAAATGTGCACAGGTCAGTGGTAAAAATAGGCCTAATACATGTCACGGTTATCTAATGATGTTGGGGTAATTTGATTTACTTTCCATGAGCCTAGAGCAAATCCAAGGTTGTGCTCAGTCAACTGATAAATACTGTGGTTTGTGATTTAATCATTGTGTTCACTTTATGGTGTGTGTTGCACAGGCTTGGCACTTTGCCCATGTTGAAGTATGGGTGGTGCAGGTTGCAGCTTTCTTTAGGGTCAGTGTTAGTGTCCAATGGTTCAGTCAAATGTATTGCAAATACTTTTGCCTGCAGGTCAACCTGTAACCTGAATTTTAAAGTATAATATCATCCTAACTTCAACATGGGCAAAGTGCCAGGCCTGTGCAACAGACACATAAAGTGAACACAATGTTAAACCACATAGGGGGCCTAAACCACAATATTTACGAGTTGACTGAGCACAACCTTGGATTGTTATAGGCTCATCGAGGATTCACGACCATGAAGCCATTGTTCACCAGCATTTTCGTATACCGTACGGTATACTTCTATGTAAGGGAAGCCTTAGGTAACTGCGACATGGAGGGTGCGACGTGGATTATTTACCACTGACTTGTGCACATTTCCAAGCTTGGCACATTGCCCATGTGGAAGTTAGGGTGAATCATACTTTTTCCAAGCTTGGCACTTTGCCCATGTGGAAGTTAAGGTGAATCATACTTTTTCCAAGCTTGGCACTTTGCCCGTGTGGAAGTTAGGGCGAATCATACTTTTCCATGCACAAAAAGCTTGCATTCTGCTCTGATCATACCACATTTGGCTCAGTTGGCAAACTGGAAGCAATCATTGTGTACCTAATTGTAAAATTCGACTGTACAGTATATAGCGGTCAAAACACACGAGTTTTGTTTTGTAGAACGTATATCTTTAGTATACAATGTACGTGTTTGACATATTTTGAACGGCCATGTCGAATTAGCGGAACCAGCGGAAACAACGGAACCTGGTCTGCAGCCGATAGAACGAGCACGTGAATCGTCCTTGCTTCGTTCAGCTGTTGACTGAAAGCAACACGCGACTCGGTGTTGGTAAGCAACACGCGGCTGCAGTCATGATGTGCGAATTGAGACCTAAATGTAGGCCCCAGGCATGCTAGGTCTAGGCTAGGCTACCGGTGGGCCTACATGGCCTAGGCCTACCGTAGACCTAGTAGTTTTTCCGGCTCCTAACAATTCGATTTGAACAGTGCAGTTATTATTTTAAAAAACAACATTGTTTTTCCTTCAAGTTCTGCTGGTTCCGTTGTTTCCGCTGGTTCCGCTAATTCGACATGGCCATTTTGAACTGCTTTCAAATCTGCTGACTAATCAGTATCTTCCACTTTTTGTTAACTTCTTTTTCTTGTTTCTTCAAGATGGGCCTGTCTGTTGATCAGTACAATGTCTTCCCTTTTCCCTAGAGACCTTTCCAACAAAGATATTGGCCTAATAGTTCTCCTAACCTCGTGGCCATTCATTGTCCAAGCATGATATACATGTAACACAACCAAATGCACCTAGGCAATATTTTACGTAAACTTTTGTGCCCATGGCCACTTGACCTGTTTCAAGCGGCTCAGCCACGTGCAATATTATTGCACAATAGATGAGTATCAGAATGGGCAATATCATTGCCAATCTTTCTTCCACCCATCGTGCCAGAAGCACACCTATTTGTGGCCCCATATTGTGCAATAATATTGCACTTGGATGGCCGCTCAAGGTGCCACAGCTATTGAATATATTATCAAACTTCTGACGTCATATGGTGAGAACTGTTAGACCGCCATCTTTGTTAGAAAGGTCTGTATTGTTGTAGACGATGAATGAAAACCACCAACGATCCACTGGCATCATATGGTAAGAACTCAGGGCCGTCTGTTCGGGTCGGACTTTAGCCTATACATGTAGCTGATCGAAGTTCGACTTTCTCTATGCTTGAAGCATTGAGAAAAGTCAGACTTTAATGAGGAGTCTGGCTGAAGTCCGACCCCAGCATTGTACGGCCCAGTCTGTTAGACCACCTTTTTTCTCCAGTAGGCCTACCTCTGCTGTAGCACACATATCTGTGACTACGTACATATAGTAATGCATTTTCATAGTTCTTCTAACTGCTGCTAGGTGGCTTCCTCTACGTCGGCAGTCAAATAACGCATTTGAGATCCATTACCATGCCCCCTTAAATTCAGACCAGCATGAAGTTTCTCTGGATCATATCATGATGCATGTAGGTACGTGTACATTGTACATATAGGCCTATGTAATGCACTGAAGGCAAGGATTCTGTTTGTTAAGGGTTTTCCGTGATATTTTCCGATCCCAATGTCTTATTTATAGCGGTACGTAATTCTCGCACGTACAGCTGATATCACTATAGACCTTTCCAACAAAGATGGTGGCCTACTAGTTCTCCCACATGACGTCATGGCCATTCATTTTCCAGGCATGATACAGGCCTAACACTACCAAACGCATCCTCTCAGACAACTTACCTCAACTTGTGCCCATGGTTCGCTTGAGCTTAGCGTGCCAGCGGCCATTGAATGGTATTAAGCTTCTGACGTCATATTATGGTGAGAACTGTTGGACCGCCATCTTTGTTGGAAAGAAAGCCTATAGCGGTACCCCAAGAAGATGGTCTCTGTATAATGATGACAAAAGTACCTTGACTTCAGTCAGTGAGTCTACTTGTATACATTGTATAACAGATCACTGTTGGACCAATGCACAACTGCAGCTATACTGTGGTTGATTCTCACAAAATTAAAGATGGCCATGAAATAAAAATGGCTATTTTGGCGGCCATTTTGAATTCAGTATGGTGGCGAGATTTTTTGGGATCCATTTTGTCATCTTCTTTTAGGGAGCACAGCGCCCCTTGGTGGTTCCATGCTTTCTTAAAGAAGTCACAGTCGTGACAGCGAAAGATTTCTGCCTTAAAGGAGCCCTATAAGCAGCTACATGTAGCTAGGCTAGGCTCATGTCAGTGTGGACACGCCGTCACAGGTGGTGCCAGCAACCGACAAGCTAAAGATTTTGGCTCAAATGTTGATGTTTAGTGTATTTTACTTTCAATACATTGTCAAACATTATCTTGCCAACGTATTCTATGCTTATTAGGCATTCGGAACGTCCGAAGGCAACTGCTCGGCAATTTCCGTAGACATTCGCATTTCCCCTCGGACACAATTCCAAGGCAGCCATCTTGAATGCGCAGTGATTGCCTTGAGTTTCTGTGGGTTTGGATGCGGTCGCCTCATCACACCCTGCGCATGAACGAAATAGGTCACACAAAAACGTTGCGTTATTGATCAATAATTGGCAGATTGGGTGAGATATCGGTAGGTTTATATATAATATGCCTTAACTTATCCAGGAAATAAGGTTGGATATCTTAGCAGGCCAAAATTCGGCCAAAATAGTCCCACGGTCGGTGACGTGGGTTTGTTGATGAACAACATGGCTGCCTTGGACTTGTGTCCGAGGCCGGTGAAATGCGCCGCCCAGTGGATAGATGAGCAGTTCGCCTCGGGTCGTTCCGAATGCTTATTAGGGTGTGACGTCACGTGAAGAACCTCTGTTGGTGTAATGAGCACATCAAAATGCTTATGAGGTGATGCCTGTACTGTCCCTTTAAACCTTTCTATTAAGTTGAAATTATCCAGATCAGAGCAGTGGGTATTGGTCCAACAGGTGAGTATGTATTCATTGCTTCTTCTTATTCAGCAACTTATTATTTGTGTCACAAATCTATATAAACCTGTAGCTGTTTTACGAGACTAGTGTTCTGTTAATAAATGTATTGTTTGCGGTAAAAACGGGGTTTTCCTTTCATTCCTTGGCCCGTAGCAACGATCGGATTCGCGAAGTGGATGGGGCGGGGTTATGAGGATGGTAGCATAGCACGAGCAACACGAGCATCCCCTGAAATACATTATGTCAATAAAGTCCAATTTCGTATTTCGTACTTCGTGTTTCGTCAGATTCCGAAACCTCATTATTAGCCGTGGTTACACTACATAGAAATACCCGGGTTTTTTGACACCCGGGTCTAGCCCGGCTCTGAAAAATCCCTCCTGAGGCCCGGTGCCCGCCAACACTACTCAAATTTTGTGAGGGGGACCTAAATTAAGGTCTCCAAAACCCGTTCGAGCTCGGAGAGGATTATTACACCGCGTTTTTAACAGGTGTGGACAGGAAAAACCCGGGTTCGACACAGGTTTTTTATGTAGTGTAACAAGGGCTATAGTCATGTAACTCGCCACCGATGGTCGGTGTGTACTGATACTGACAATGGATACTAGTTAATATCTCATTTCATATACTCTCTGCTGAGGGCAAATACAGACTCCTCTCAAGGTGGTAACCAGCGATATTAAAGTTAAAGTTTGGGTTTATAGTCTGATATCAACAACGGTAGAGGTGTCATCCGACTTCACACTTTAACCCCAGTCTGTCCTGAAACCTTTCAGTAGAACTCAGATGAGCTGCTCATTCAGCGCTACAATCTGAGCATTTCCGACCGGTACCCATTTATACACCTGGGTGGAGAGAGGCCAGTAAGGCAAAGAGACCTGCCCAAAGTCTCACGCCAGCAGCGGGATTCGAACCCGGGATCCTCTGACCGCTAGTCGGAGGCCCGAACCACTACACCACCGTGGCTCCGAAAGGCCTGAAGTACATGTATATTCCAGGTTATTACCATTGAAAGCCTCTCGACAAGAAAAATATGAATTCTGCCCCAGAAATAATAACACGGAAAAATCCTGCTACCTCATATCGGCGCAGACTGATATGAGGTAGAGGGGACGTCCCCTATGTAAACGTCCCCTATATAAACATAGTGACTGCTGATCCTGACCAAAACCTTTCCAGGCGCCATATGCACAAAAACATCTTAAGCCTAATTTTTTAAGTATTTCCTTAAGTAATCATCCTTAACCTGAGTGGTATGCACAAAACATCTTAAGATGAGAATTTTCTTAAAAATCTCCTTAACTTTAAGGTACTTCATCAAGTCTCATAAGTGAGAATTTTGTCCTTATATCCAGCGAAAAATGCAGACATTGTGGCTTTGGCCTCTTCAAATAAAGCTGTGCAGCAGCATCATTTCTTCATGGCTCTTACAGGCATGAGAGTGCACCTTCAACAGAAAACCTGAAACTGGGGCAAAAACCTGAAAACTATGGCCTCCCTCTAGAAACTGATCACTTTTGAAATGATTTGGCCAAATCCTGCAACGTTTGGTTTTCAAGTTTTTCATCAAAAAACCCGATTTCAGGAAGTTTCCTGAAAGCTCTCGTGCCTGCTCTTATTATTGCTGGTTACATTGAAGTTAATGAAGTGGAAAGGGTAATGCGGATACCAATGATATTTCATGACTGTGAAAATCCTTTTGCTTTTTACCAAGATATATACGGTAGAAGTGATTCGCTTTGATTGAGCGAGAATACTCTTCATTATCGATCTTCTTGCTGCAGATATAGAACCGCGTACTGACAGAAGCCACTCAGTTCCTGCCTTACTACAGGTTTTCGTTACTAAGAGAAATCCTTGCGAAAATTGCTACTTGAAAGACTGACTGAAAAACAGACGCCACACATAATAGGGAGGTTGAGATCAGCGACTTATCACGGATCCTTATACATTGTACGTATACGGATCGAAATGTACACAAAATTTCTCCTCGTTGTACAGAACTCTATCCGTATACGTATAAGGATCCGTGATAAGTCGCTGATCTCAACCTCCCTATTACCTAAATGACGACTGACCAATATGCTGCGCCTCCTATTGGAGGCGGGCAATATGCTACGCCTCCTGCTGGAAGCGGGCATATAAAACTTGAAAATCAGAGAGGAAGAGCTTGGGAGGGGAGGGGGATTTCCCCTTCTCGGCCCTCTAAAAACTAGTATACTTTAATTTTGAACACAAGAAATAATATGCAATGGAAAAATAATGCCAAAAATTCGACCTTGGGCGAACAACTAATGGCTCTTGATTTATGACCAAATTTTGTGCATGTCAAATGTGAGGAAGTATTTCTTCTGCAGTTAGTCTAAGGCACTGGAACATTGTCATGGGGCTATCCCATTAAACTTATCCGTGAGTCCGCCCTAAACCCGATAGGCGTGAGAAGTGTTTGGAGCCAACGTCTCGACTTTTTGAAATTACTACCACGCCATATCCATAGGAATAATATCCATAGGAATAATATCCATCAGGAATAATATCCATCAGAAATAATATCCATTAGGAATAATATCCATTAGGATGTATTTTTTTAAACACAGTTCCATGCCCCAGTCCCCAACCAATCCACCCCTCACCTGGTTTCCTCATTGGGGTCATGATTGATATCCATGTGTAGCAACACATGTATATCAGGAGGGAGCTTTGAATGATGACTGAATGAGTTACATGTACTTCACCTACTCAAATCTCGCTAAAACTTCCAATGATGAAAGGTCTTTCTATTATATTTTCAATGCACCCCCAAAAGGAGTTACCGGGTACATCAATTTGAAATATAATTGAAAGACCTGAACTCATCATTGCAAGCTTCCTCCTATATCAAGCCGATTTCACCAGGCTGCCTACCGTCTTAGGTATCCACTCAACGGCCCGAAGGAAGTTTCTGATCGACAATGCCCAAGCCTCTCCACAGACTAACTGACGCACCTGTAGCCAGGGAGAAGAAATCTCCCCACCTTTGAACATTTTTAGCTTTCTCATTGGATTATTGCTCAATCTCACTTTGCACTTGGCTGAGCTGAGCTCTGTCGTTTGTCCAATGTTGGATTGCTTTTAAAATAGGCTTCCTCTCTGTTTTCAGAACACCACGAAGACTTCAATCTCTGTATATAGTCACACCAGTGTTTTGAACATTCTAGTTGGTGTTCATGTGATGTGGTCCAAAGTGTATTTTTCAAGATGTCCGCCTGGCGGCCATATTCGTAGTCTGGGCAAAATTTTGAACTCTGTGACCTTGAAAAGCAGATCAAACCAAAATGCCGTTACATATGCCACGTGCCCTCTTATTAATACACCTATAATAGCAAAGAATCGAATCGGACCGAAACTTGGTGTCATAGGTAACCTGACCTAGGGGTATGTATATGTACCAAGTTTCAGATCAATAGCCCCAGCGGTTTCGAAACGCGCCATCAAAAGGCAAAATTATGAACTTTGACCTCTGTGACCTTGAAAAGGGGGAGGAAGTAAACAAATTTTGGGAGGGGGTATCCCCGGTAACATACGTGTCAGTGAAATCTCAATATACCGTAGTCCTTTGCAGTAATCACATGCATTCCAACCAGACATGGTATCATAA
Source organism: Notospermus geniculatus (assembly GCA_002633025.1). Taxonomy (NCBI): domain Eukaryota; kingdom Metazoa; phylum Nemertea; class Pilidiophora; order Heteronemertea; family Lineidae; genus Notospermus; species Notospermus geniculatus. Next base: position 22,407 of record NMRB01003145.1, read on the forward strand.
AGGAATCAACCATAAAGGTTCAACTTACAAATTTAGCATTTTATAAATGTGGACAATATCCCTTTAAAACCCAACAGATTTGCATTCTGATGTTTCCATGTGATAGGCAAGACCCTTCTGCACATTCACTGCAAATTTTGTTGAATTCCGACTAGTTGATCTTATGATACAAAAGGTCTGAATTAATGAGAACCCCACGAACGATGTGTGTTCAGGGTCATCGGTGTACATTTGAATAGGCTGACGTACATTTGTACATGGAACACTAATTGTGCTGAAAATAGCTCAGTTATCGTCAGAAATGGAATTCAAAGCATCATGTTGGCAGGTTCATGTACCTCTTCACCACAAAAAAAGTTGAAGCTCGTGCCTATTACGTAAAGCCAAAATTCAGGCAGTGAGAGACATCTGGTGGCAACACATGAAGTGTACCTCTCAGTAAGCTCATCGTTCGCAGTTAAACCTTTATGGTTGATTCCTTTATGATGGTATCCAACATAGAGCACAAAAAAAGACACAAAAAATGATAGTAAACATAAGTCGTCTCCGAAGTTCTGGGATCTCAAATAGAAAGTGCCTGAGGAAGACCCCGGTTTGGTCGAAAGTTTGCAAAATTCGGAGACGTCCTGTTTACTATCATTCCAACCAGACGGTACAACGTCAATGTTTGTTTATCATTTCAAAGTCAGTAATGTTGCCGAATTGCGTATCAGAGCACCGTCCGCAACGTTTTCTCGATGTGTTGCTACCTCAAAAGTGAAAATTAGGAGAAAGTCCGAGGATTAGGAATTAAATCACGGACATAGTATCTGCTACTGCACGTATGGCCATATGCCGTATGTTCGAATAGGAGCTGTCAGCGAGTTGACCACTAGGTGTCACTACGGCCCAATTCAATGCATCTAGCGGACCCAGTCATTATCGATCGAGCAGCAATATACGGTAGATTTTCCTGTACATTGGTCCGCCTAAGACTTTGCTGCCATCTGTTGGCAATATGCGTGGCTGACTGCTCCTGTTGTCATGGTCTAGCCATATATCCTGATCCCTCGTTGAACAATAAGACCGGACGTATATATCAGGCAACTCAGATCCACGTCACGCCGGCATTTTCTGCAACGGTGTCACATAGTCTCTGATGCCACCACGTTCACTCCGAGGGTTGACAAGGCGACCATTTCGTCCATGTGGTCTCCGAGCTCTCCCAAAGCGTTTGCCCGAAGGAATGTTCAGCTTAACACATACAAGTACGAGAAAGGTTTGGCAGCTGAACACAACACTGCTCCATAATTCGAGTTCTGATCAGCGCCCTCTAACGTCAAAATCCTCTGGACTTTGAAACTCTCATCCGGTTACGGGAACCATCGACGACAGCGAGCAGCGAAGACACCGACTGACGCACGTCACTGACCTCTTCTGAAAGGAGAGAAGAAGGGGACAGTCAGTAGGCCTACAGATGTAGGTGGTAAATTTCAGTTCACCTATTCATCAAATCACGGTAGTTACAAAAGAACACTCCACACGCGAAAAAAATACGCCTTCACATGCCTTACCCCATCAATCTGTGCTTTTAATAAGTTACTGATAAATCTTTTATGAAACTGATATTAATGCTGCGTTCACACCTATTGCGCATCGAAGTCGGTTTCCGTAAATCGAAATACGGAAATCGATTTGGTTACGTCGGGTCGGGTCACACTACAACTATACCGATTTCGATTCGAAGCAAAACGCGTCACACCCAACCCGCGATAAAGTGTTTTGCGATAACTGTTTCGATTTGGCTATTTCGATATAAATACCGGTTTCGTTAAATCGATATAAAAGTGATCTATTTCGAATTGGGTGTGACGCGTTATATCGGAATAGGCCTTTATTCCGAATTCGATTCGATATAAAACCCTAGTGTGAACACAGCATATGAAACAATACTCACAATGCCCAAGGTAAACATCATCCTCGGGATTTCAAAAGCAGGTGTCTTGAAACTCTCGTGGGGTAAAATGGGCCACGGACGACAGCCAGGGTCGAGCAACAAGGAGACTGACTGGCAGGTACATCACCTGAAATGAGAGAAAAAGAGATGCATCATCATCCTTGGATGAAGGGATATTGGTCAGGGGTAGTGACACACCTTTGGCCCATGGTACTTCCCCCACCAAATATCAACCCAAAATTTTCAGTCGTTCAGAAGTTACAGAGAGGAAGGGAACTTACCGGTATGTGGTTTTTGCAAAGCGCCCCTACAGGGCTGAAAAATGAATTAAATTGAAAACCCGCAGAGTATATTATGTACCCTTGCTAGATGAGCCTACCATAAAAATTTTGTGAAATTCCGTTGAGTATTAAAGGCGTAATCACAGTTTTTAGCCCGCTTGGCCGCAAGGCCCAGCAGGGCTTATGCTGTGGTTGGGGTCGTTGAGTGGTGGTCTGTCGTGCGTCAGTCCGTACGGCGGTCCGTACATTGGTACGGCGGTACGTCCGTAAACTTTTGGCTCGTTAGCGCTCTAGCGCCTTTATTTTTTGACGAATCTTTTTTATCTTTGGTGGGTGTATATATAGCCCTAAGATCTAGATCGAGTTCGATTTTGACCACAGTTGGATTCCTATTTTGGCCTCCAGGGGGCGTTTTGTGGAAACGGTTTTTTTGTAACGGTTTGACCTATTGCTTTGAAACTTTGCACATATCTACATGTACCTCTAGGCTGTAACAACTCAGATGAATTTTCGGCAAAATCTGATTCTTGACTTCGTCTCTAGGGGGCCAAACTGCTTCAAGCCAAGCGGGCACAGTGCCATTGGCACTATTTTTGTGTTTTGGCTTGTGGCCCCCTGGTGGCAAAGTGAAGAATCGGATTTGGCCGATTTTTTCACGCGACACACCGTTGGCCCATGGTACATCCCCCGACCAAATATCAACACAAAATTTTCAGTCGTTCAGAAGTTACAGAGCGGAAGGGAACTTATGTGGTTTTTACAAAGCGCCCCCTACAGGGCTGAAAAATGAATTAAATTGAAAACCCGTATGATATGTTTTGTACCCTTGCTAGATGAGCCTACCATAAAAATTTCGTGAAATTCCATTCAGTATTATAAAAGGCGTAATCGCAGTTTTTGTGTTTTGGCTTTCGGCCCCCTGGTGGCAAAGTGGAGAATCGGATTAGGCCGATTCTTTCACGCGACACACCGTTGGCCCATGGTACATCCCCCCACCAAATATCAACCCAAAATTTTCAGTCATTCAGAATTTACAGAACGGAAGGGAACTTATGTGGTTTTTACAAAGCGCCCCGTACAGGGCTGAAAAATGAATAAAATTGAAAACCCGTATGATATGTTATGTACCCTTGCTAAATGAGCCTACCATAAAAATTTCGTGAAATTCCATTCAGTATTAAAGGCGTAATCGCAGTTTTTGTGGTTTGGCTTTCGGCCCCCTGGTGGCAAAGTGGAGAATCAGATTTGGCCGATTCTTTCTCGCGACACACCTTTGGCCCGTGATACATCCCTCCACCAAATATGAATCCAAAATCTTCAGTCGTTCTTAAGTTATAGAGCGGAAGGGACTAGTAGCGGCGAGTGGCGAGCGGTATTTTCAAGTCCCCCTCCGAGGGCTCCGGGGGACAAAAATACCGTACTCTTGAAATGCACTGAATTACATTGCTGGATAGCTAGACATTCTTCATGGACTAGACACAAGTGCATTTATAAAATGTCGCCCGCACCTGCAAAAATAGGTGGCCTGCATGTCACAATCGAGGAAACGGTTAACAACTTCACAACACAATAGCTGAAATGTACATCTCTGTCGATTTGCAATAGTAGTGGACAGCATTGATCATTGTTGAGTAAACTGATGACCAATGATGACCACTTGTGACATGCGAGCGCCTACTTTTGCTAGATCGGGTCACAAGTACTAAGTAGCTAATCGTGCTTTGACTCAGCAATGCCAACATGACAGAGAGAACACAGCTGAGAACAGGCGACCATAATCCATGAATGTTGGTCAGCTTTTATCACTTGACCGACCCCTAGCTAGGTTTTTTAGAGGGGCGCAGCACCCTGCCTCTTTATCGAGTCACAAAATGCTCCCTGCCCTCATTTTGAACTACGGTAAGTCAAATTCGCCCTGCCCTCATTTTGGAATCAGTCAATTTTACCCTCCCCTCATTTTGAACTATCTCAAATGCACCCTGCCCATTTTTCGAAGTAGGCCTAGAGATAATGCAGTCTACCAATACGGTGCATTTGGATAGGACAAACATTGTAGATTGGATACACTTGAACCAAGGCTCATGACATTCTTTTTTCAATCCTTAACACAAGTGTAGTACCGATATTGAATTTCTGTTGAGACATGGAGGTCTACACTCAAAATGTGCCCTCTTTCAAACTTCTGCTTTGGAGTGAGTACCCTTTTCAAGGGTACCCTCTTTCAGAAAAGTGCCCTGCCCGTCTTAAATTCTAGCTAGGGGTCTGCTTGAGTAATGCGTCTGAAGGCGAGACATCGTCAAGAACAGATTCACTCATCCTCTGGAGTTACTCCACATTTCCGACTTCCCGACAAGGGACAAACATCCTCTCCCTCCTCGTCAGAATCAAACCGGTAGGTAGAAATACGGTAAATCGTAAAATAAATGCTCCCTCGTCACATGATGAAGAACTCGAGCGTGGAGTAATCTGCGGCCGTATGCCACCGCTCCGTACAATCGTGAGCTAATCCTTCCTTGAGTATTATAGCGTACAATATTTTCCGCAGCATCAGTTCTTATGTGGACTGTCAACTCACGGCAGCGAGGTCTTTTCCCGCATTGTTCTTTTTTCTCTTTTTCTTTTGTATAAGCTCTGGGACATGGAGATTCAGCTTGGCTTTGTAACTGTGTTCAACGTACAAGTGTACATTTTTCACTTTACCCGCACAAGTGGCCTGATATTTTACGTCACTGTCACAGTAATGAAGAGCAATATCTGGAGTTAGCTTGTGTAGATCTGCAAACGGCACTAATACTTCTGTAAAGTCTTCACCATTTAACTGCAAATAATGATAACATGACTGAGATGCAAGTCAACCATTGCTCTGAAAGAAAGGACAAGGAAAACTGCAAAGCCTTTACCAAAGATGGTAGCATTATTCAGGGTGCGACACTCACGAATATATTTCCTGCAGAAAATCTTTATAAGGCCCTTTACCGCGAATATTTCCCCCGTGAATGTTGGATTTTTAGGTCATTTGCGGACATTTAGGATGTGAAAATATTTCGCTTTACGGTATTTCTTGAAAAGAGGAAACTTACAGTGACATTCATGTGAATACGGTAGGAAGGGTCAACCCTTGGCCAGACCTGGTCTAATACACAGCCATCCTGGAAAACAATACATCAGTATGAGTGACTCATGTTGTATTATGTGACAAAGAAACGGAAATTGAATACATCCAAGTACTGCCCAATCAAATTACCGGTACACTAAGTGTGCTGATCACAAGATGGCAGCAAAGTTCTAGCGGACCAATACACAGGAAAATCCACATGATTGGTGCTCGATCAAAAATGAATGGCTCCGCTATATGCATTGAATTCGGGCGTAGTGACACCTATTGGTCACCTCACTGACAGCTCCTATTGTCACTACCGAAGGATAGGCTTATGCATAAAGGGGTAGGCCTATACAAAAGAGGTGCAAATGCGCCGCACTAGAGTCCCAAGATGGGGTCTGGTGGTCTCTCCAAAAAGAGTTCATTCTTGCTCCAGCAGTCTCGCAACTGGCAATACCTTTATGTACTTACCCAGTTATAATGGCTAGACTGGTGAAGAGCACTTGCCAGACCTGCCCATAGCTCTGATGCAAACATCGGTGCCATTGGTGATAACATTATGACAAAATCACAGATTGCTTGTTCGAATATAGAACTTCTTTGTATCACATGATCAGGGATTTTCTGCATTGAAAAGACAAAAAGATGAAGACCATGGCATGGAAAGAGGATTCAGAGTAATTATTCAAAACATCAATCACATCCAAAGGCAATATCACTGTTTCTTGCCATTCTTTTCAATTCCAGATACATGTACATGCAACTATATGTAGTACACGCTGAACCTCGAATTCTAACATGAATTGGGAGTGAAAAGCATTCTGTCTCATTGACACAAAGCTAGGAACACATGCATTTAATTTGTTTTTCTCTTACGTAAATAATGAACAAAACAATAGCAATACATTTACCATAAACAGATTAGTGTAGGACTGTAATCTTGAAATTCCAACACTGATTAGAAACGACCTGCTAAAGTTCCAGTCAATCTGAAATGAGAATACATACAAGCATACACAGTAAGATGTAAGACAGTGCATGTAATGCATCATCAGTCATAAGAAATAACATGCATGTAATTGCACATTATTTGTTGTACCGTAATACATATACATTGTACAACAAAATAACTGAGAGCACGCACCAATAAGCCAGCAACAATTCACACTAAAGATGACCTCACTGGCAACAACACAGGAACGTTACTACATGCTAGTAATTGCGATGGTATTAGCATTCCACGAAAGTTTTTGTGGGGAAAACATGCATACCTCCTTCAGGTAAAAGTTCCTACTTTCATACAGCTCATCATTATATTTCTCCAAGTCCCCTTCCAGGTGTTCACTGGAATTGCTCCTCAGAGTAATAAACTTTGTCACTATCTTCCAGATTCTATGCTGCCAGTTCAAAATTCCTCTGTAATCTGAAGAGAGAGACAAACGGACTAAATACACCTATCTACCTAGTTACTTGTCGGGGAACATGGAACTTCAGCTAAGAAAACTGGTCAAGGTGGTACTGATTCCAAAAGGTGCTGAGAGACCAATGACAAATGTTGCTCATAGTCGGGAGTTCCCCATAGAGAGCCAACTCTCATGAGAAAAACTCTGCCTCATGGGTAAGTGCCTTAATTCAGGTTGAGGTATGAACCCATCTGTAGCTTTCACCGCCCTGAACCGCCATGAAATGCCACTGCATTAAGCTGAGTAGAGAACAGTGTAATGAGTCAAGGCAGTTTATGGCGTCTGGAGACATGGCGGATTGTGGCGGTGTGGGCAGTAATTGGTGATTTTGGTTTCTACATTAGAGGTGATGGGGATTTTTGTCAAAAAGTGGCCGTGGTCTTCGAGGCGGCTCACAGCAGGGCGGTTTAGGGTGGCATGGGCTCGATTGGGTTAAGAACACTCTTGCTGCTGAGTGCAGACGCAAGTCAAATTTCACTCTCGAATCCTCTGCAAGCGATTAGCTTACTTACTATCTGGTGACCACTTTCTATTCGTTTTTGGAGCCACACCAGCGAGGATGCAGAGTCTTGTTGAATCAACCCCATGTTGCTTTAAAACGTCTTGTGGATCCACACCATTGTATTTCGACTTGCTCATCTTCTCCCAGTCAACAATGAGGGGTTCCCCGGTCTCCTTGGCCACAGGTTCATTACCTATAGAAAGATCCAACACTGAACTAGGATAGGGAAATAGATTCTGAGAAGTAGAACTAAAGTATGATTCACCCTAACTTCAACATGGGCAAAGTGCCACAAGTGAACACACTGATTAAACCACAAATGACAGTATTTACCAGTTGACTGAGCACAACCTTGGATTTTGCTATAGGCTCATGGAAAGTAAACCAAGTTACCCTAACATCATAAGGTAAACAGCGACCTGGATTTTTTACCACTGACGTGCACATTTCCAAGCTTGGCACTTTGCCCATGTTGAAGTCAGGGTAAATCATACTTTATAGTACACATTTTGTTCATGTTTGTTCAGTGCACGTACACTGTACATCGAATCCTGAATACACAGCTACTTACCAGAGAAATCCACTTCTTCTTTTTGAAGATATTTCCCCGCAGCTTTGGTCCGGTATGACTGTCCCATGACCATGCCCTGAGTAAGAAGGTTAACGAATGGTTCACGATGGCTGACAATCCCTTGGTCATAGAGGAAGTGGTTGAAGAATCGAGCGAAGTAGAGATGGAGGATGGCTTGAAAAGATGAAATTCATGAAAGATACATTAGAATTTAACACAAGTACATGTATTTCCTCAGGGGAATAACTCTACCAGATGTAAGATCTAATTTTCTGTCATTCCCTTTTCAATAAGTAATTGAGATTATTTACCGGTACTATAATGACAGTTAACCTCAGGCAATTTGTTTAACTGATGGCGTCACCAGGTTTTCTGGAGGGGGGGGTCGGATTTCTCCCTCGCCCTAACGGGGTCTGGGAAAATCAAGATGCTCTGAGATGCATTCTGGGGCATTTTTGCTATCGGCCCTGTCCTGAATGCGTTAATGCGAGGGCACTGTTCGCCAAAAGGGCCCGCACCCCCCGACCCCCCTGGTGATGCCCCATGTAAGTGTTCACTCCCCTACACTGTTCACTCACATACTCAATGTCATTCCTAACGCACTGCTAAATATGCAAAGAACCAAGAACTTGAGAGACTGCAACAACAATGGATCACTCACCGTGCTCTTTTCCACCAATATACAGATCAACAGGCATCAAAGACCTTGCTTTTTTCTTGTCGCAGACCTCCAGCTGATTATCAGGGTCAAGGTATCGGAGGTAATACCATGAGGAATCAACGAATGTATCCATGGTATCTGTCTCCCTTTTGGCATCAGCACCACACCTGGATAGAAAAGTCATCAATACATACAGACAAGAGACTACCTGAACTGAAATGCTCAAATATTTATTGAATGAACACTATGAAATGCTGTCTACAAAGCTTCATCTCTTAGTTCAACAAGGTCTGTGACAATGGTGAGCAATATCAACAACTCACTTTGGACACCTGACGTGACACCAGTCTTTATCTTGAGCGAGCGGGGATGCACCTTTGCCACTGAATTTATCAATCATGGGAAGCTCAACAGGAAGGTCTTCATAAGGCACTGGGACTGCCTAAAATGAAAACATCTTTCTCTCATCTTACTGTTTTTACTGTTGTGTCAGTTACTTCCACACTTTGGAAAGTCAATGTATTTAATGAGTAGTGATGTCAAGGCAAGGCATCAGGGTAAAATGAAATGGTCCATGGACCATGTGCTCACTGGGTTGGACATAATAGTCTAATGACAGAGGGAGGTACATATCAGTTATGAGCAATCTGGGTCAAGTCATTCCCAGAAAAGACTTTGATGATTTTTGGGTTATGCCACCTGGCGGCCATATTAGATGTCCGATCGGGCTGCAACTTCACATGTACATAAAGGTCATCTGCAGGGGACCACATAGCACATTGGAGCGCTTTGGGTCAAGTCGTTCCTGAGTTACAGCACTTTGATGATTTTCGAGTTACGCCACCTGGCGGCCATATTGGATGTCCGATCGGGCCGAAACTTCACATGGACATAAAGGTCATCTGCAGGGGGCCACATAGCACATTGGAGCGCTTTGGGTTAAGGCATTCCCGAGTTACAGCACTTTGATGATTTCCGGCTTACGCCACCTGGCGGCCATATTGGATGTCCGATCGGGCCGAAACTTCACATGGACATAAAGGTCATCTGCAGGGGGCCACATAGCACATTGGAGCGCTTTGGGTTAAGGCGTTCCTGAGTTACAGCACTTTGATGATTTTTGGGTTACGCCACCTGGCGGCCATATTTGAAGTCAAATCAGGCCGAAATTTGACATGCATGTAAAGGTCATCTAGATGGAGGTAAATATCAAATTTGAGCACTCTGCGTCAAGCCGTTCCTGAGTAATAGCACTTACTTGATTTTCAGGTTACGCCACCTGGCGGCCATATTGGATGTCGAATCGGGCCGAAACTTGGTATTTTTTAAGGTACCCCTCCAATGCATGTTTATGCAAGATATGAAGTTGCTCGGTGAAATAATGACAAACTGTGGCAGGTTCGTCACTTTTGTCGAACTTTGACCTCTGTGACCTTGAAAAGTAGGTCAAATCAAAAACCCGTTATATATGTTATGTATCCTTATTAGCTACACCTATGATAAAAATTTGAAGATGATCTAGTCATTAGTTCAGGAGTTATTGTACTTTTTGTGTTTTTGGTTTCCGCCACCTGGTGGCCAAACTGAGAGTCGAATCGGACCGAAACTTGGTGTCGTGGGTCATCTGACCTAGGGGTATATATGTACCAAGTTTCAGATCAATAGCTCCAGCGGTTACGAAACGTGCCCTGCTAACGGACAACGACGACGGACGACGACGACGACGGACGACGACGGACGACGGACGCTGCACCATCGTAATAGCTCACCCCAGTGAGCTAATGAACCTAGTGTTGTATTCAAATTTCCCACTTTGTTTATTAGCCAATCACGTGATAGGCTGCGTGTGTATTAGATGCGAGCACATGTAAGAATCTAGGTCACGGATAGTCTAGGCGGACACCCAGAGAGAGGGAAGATTGGATTGATGTTGTAAGATTTGTTGAAAGAATACATACTATGGGTGAGGTATACGAAAACATTTTGGTCAAACGTTTTTTTCTATTGAGGGATTGTGGAACCTGACGAATATAACACTAGGATGGATTATCGAATTCGGATTATTCTCCTGTATAAGTTTATACACATGCAATAAACTTCCACAGTTCCTCAGTCATACCTCACAGTTTGGACAATGAATGATGGGTATGGGTGTTCCCCAGTATCTTTGTCTCGATATCAACCAGTCTTTCAGTTTTTCGCTAGTGATGTGACCTCCAAATTCATTTTCCTGAAACAATACATGCATGTGGTTTATGTGATTGAAAATTTCGGTTGCCGAGGCAATGTTCACCCACAGATTGAACACAACAGTGCAATGAAAATGTGACCCGCTCCAGCAAAAGCAGGCGCTTGTCACAAATGATCATCAGTTTATTCGACTATTATCATTGCTGTCCACTCAGAGACCAACATTTCAGCAATTGTGTAGTAAGGCCGTTAATCCTTTCCTTGGTTGTGACAATCGCTTGCCTCTGCTAGAGCGGGTCACATATCTCTGTTGGTGAGACCAATTTTTTTTCAAATCTACATGACGAAGTTGTAGACTGTGACTCTAAGGCTGCGTTTAGCTGACACGCGGAATGCGGTATAGGGACGCGGAAACCCTGGCGGAAAGATATGTTGTATGCGAAAATGCATTGCATTTTCCGCTTCCGCGTTCCGCAATCCGCGTGTCAGCTAAACGTAGCTTAAGGCTGAGTTTACATCGAGGCACACGCGACATGAACATGCAGGCAAACAAAGGTTTGATGGGGATGAATCCTTTGTGAAGCCATTGTTTGCCTGCGTGTTCGTGTCGCGTGTGCCTCGATGTAAACTCAGCGTAAGGAAGTCACATTTCAAAGCAATTCTTATGAAAATATGGTCAGTGAAAGGAATAAACTTTACCTTAGCAAAGTCCATCACAGCTTGGAAAGCATCAGATCTGGACAACCCAGAAAACTGAAATCAGAGAGAACCGATATCAAAGAACTCTGTATGCGCACACAAAATTATATATACATGAAGATGTGACCTTAGATTAGAGAGAAAGAAAAGAGAAGCTATTCACACTACCTGATTCGAGTTGACAAGTGTCTGATTTCCATCTGGTCCTTCTTCAACGACATTTTCATACTCCAGTGAAAATCGATCTGCTAATAACTTGTCCTCTGATCTGCAGCACGGTACACCTGCATAAAAGATCGGACATACTTTACGATGGACCGCTCAAAGTAGACTAGACACAACTGAGCTGCACTAACGGCATAATGCATGTTCGAAAATTCCAGCATCAAGTGAAGTCATCGACCATCAAGTCATTTCGGATTTAGACATGTGAAACAACACCATATACTGCCAATTGGACTTATCTAGAAAAAGTTTCAGGAAAGCGACTTGAATAGGTTTTTCTGTCACTGGTGAATGAAGCAATGTGAGGAAAACTGGGAATGCTAAGATAAGCTTGAGAGAAACTGATGCCAATGGCGGAGATGAGATCAGGGATTCACATACCTATCTTATTGTCAGTGTATTCACTAAATTCTACTCTCTTGGATACAATAAGTGGGATCTTTTTGCCATTCACTGGGTTTCTTGCAGAAATATTCAACAGGATCTCTGAAAGATTTTTAAAGCAGAAATTAAACTGAAGTTGCATAATTATATCCAACATAGTGAAACATCATTTTGTGTGTCGTTTTTGTGCTCTAACACACAAAATAAGGTTTCACTTTTGGGATCTCTATTAGAAAGTGCCCGAGGAAGACCCCCGATTGGGGTCGAAAATTTACGAAATTCGGAGACGACTTTCCTTGTACATGTACTATCAAGTTGCACAATGACATGCAAAACTACCGGGACATAGGATTTGGATATATGACCTGTGATGATCAAAAGTGTGTCTCAACCATTTCAGTATCAGTTGTGTTTGACGTTTTAAAGTGGCATGCCACTGGGTGACACGTCATTGCTTTGTGACACATTCTGCATCATGACGTGCTGTTCCAATATTCCAGGGCGTGGCACTGAAGTGATTAATCAGAGCCGAAAAACAGCGTATTCTTGTTCGTGACTTTCTGAATTCTGCGAACTTACCTTCTTGGTCTGCACTATCCAAAACACTCTGAAAATGTAAACACAACACATAGTATTTGCTCAGGATAAGAAATTATGCTGCAGTAAGTTTTTCATGGGATTCAACAGAGAGGGACGAAAATGTTCAAATCCTTCCACAAAGAGGAAGAACACATGTTCAAATGAAACAAATTGGAATGTTTGTCTCTGTGCAGGCACAGAATGGTGTGACATGGAACAGTAGAACACTACAACATACAATAGACATGACTACCGGTACATGTAGATCTCCACAAAGAGTTGTATGCCAGACTGGAAACTAACCTCATGGTTTTCCTTTTTATTCAGTGGATGTTCATGATGCAGTGCTATATGCGACACTCCACAGACAAGCTCTGGCTCAGCCATATAGACAGTGATAGGTTCTCGCAAAAGAACACCGTCCACCTCCATCTTGAAATCAAATTTTGTTCCCACACAATCCCCAATCCAGTGTCTCTGTAAGTTGATGATATCTTTCCACATGGAGGCATCAACTTCATTTAGGCCATCTGCTAAAGACTGTAAAACAGATACAACCAGATAAATACAGTAAACTCTGCATATATCCAACATAGAGCACAATGAACGACACACAAAATGATATGATACGTAGAGTCGTCTCCCCGTCCGAATTTTGCAAATTTTCGACCCCAATCGGGGTCTTCCTTAGGCACTTTCTAGCAGATCTACTAGAAAGAGCCTGAGGAAGACCCCGATTGGGGTCGAAAATTTGCAAAATTTGGAAATGACTTTACGTATATCATAAACTCTGCATAAGTGTCAAAGTCAACAGATCGCCTAAGTCAACAGTCAGCATCCGGTCCCATCTGAATCTAACTGGGAGTTAAATCTCTAAGCTGACATTTCTCTAAGCTGATACTTTTTCTTTGGTCCAAGAAGTGTCGACTTGTGCAGAGTTTACTGTAGCACAAAGCTACAGACGATTCTCGAATTCGCAGATCTGCACACTTCCGCCGAAGTGTCAACCAGAACCTTGATCTGAAACTGGCTGACCATGATTCAGCAATGGTGAGTCTGACGCAACGTCGTCGAAGTCGCTGTCGTGGGGTTGTCTGCGTTACGTCATTTTCAGACCGAGGTTGTGGTTTTCTCAAATTGACATAAATGACAAAGATCTGCGCACTTCCGCAGAAATCTCAAGTTGAAGTGCGCAGATCTTTGTCGTTTACGTCAATTTGAGAACGGTCTATTGAACGCCACTATGCTCACTTCTATTTATCCTGGTTTCAACAAAGTGTAACTGGATAGACCGAAAATAGATCAAGACCAAGACACACTTCGAGACTGAAAACTGAACACCGAAGTGTAACGTACCACTCAAATTTCCCATGAATCCACATACCTTTGAATAAGCAGTCGTCTTGATGTACCACTGACGTAGAAACTTCTTCTCAACTTTGGCTCCAGATCTCCACGACATGCCATCTTCATCTATTTGTTCATCTGCTAGCACTGTCTTGTCAACTGGATCCCAGTTCACTTTTGCCTAGGATATAACAATAAATTCTGTCAACAATTGGCATCCAGCAGATTTAACCTTTAAACAACTAGACACATTTTGTAGAGAATCTTTTTGTGATATCAAATTCATGTCACTGCAAAATGGTAAGTCAGGGTTCTCCAGAGGGTTTGAAACAGACCGGGCACTGGTGACGTCACACGGTTACTGATATCGGAAGCCGCTGCCGCAGGGGCGTCCTCTATAAGCCCTGAAATGCGATTTCCCGGCATTTTGGAACGCAAATCTAGCTCCCGTCAGTGCTTGGAAAACCTCAGTGTTATTTAAAGTGAATAATTTTGACCGGGCGGCGATTTTTTTTTTGACCGGGCGCTGGGATCAATCCTGCGTTTTAGAACAGGCGCCGCGCCTGTTCTGTTACACTAGTGAATTTCACAAGACATGGACCGGTCAATTTCACAAGACATAGCCTCCTTAAGATCATGAAACCTCCTTAAGATCATGAAACACACCCTGACTGACACTTATCTCAGTAAGTAAATGTTAGGCCTATACGAATTCTGGACAAGAACGATGTCTCTTGATTTACGTTACCTTTTTCTGGTAGACAAGACCAGCCTCAAACATCTTCAGAAAGATGTACTGCGTCCATCTGTAGTAATCAGGATCACAAGTTGCAAATTCCTGTAACGATGAGGGAAAGCGTGGCAAATTCCTGTAACGATGAGGGAAAGTGTCGCAAATTCCTGTAACGATGAGGGAAAGTGTGATACATGGTTAAAGCCAGAACACATGGTTAAAGCCAGAACACATTTCAAACTACATATAACCTCAATTTTTACCCACCTGAAATCATGTGACATTTCATGATACCAACCATTCTCAGGACATACCTCAAGACAGCTTTTGGATGAATATGGATGAAATTTAGACACACTCAGCCCCAGGTTTGCTTTTAACGCTACAGGACACACCTGACTGACAGATTCACATGCAGTTCATCAAAACTCACCCTATCCCAATCAAAACTGTAACAGAGGTCCTTTAGCTGCTTTTTCATGTTGGCAATATTACTGAAACAAAGAAAAAATTTAAATGACAGGTCACATGGTTGCTTCTTTCCAGATGAAACTTGAGAAGCTGAGGCGAACAGTATCTTTGTGGTAGGCCTACCTTTCTGTCCATCTGTGAGGAAGCTCTCCCTTTTCAATGGCAGCATTTTCAGCAGGCAAGCCAAAGGCATCCCAGCCCATTGGATGTATCACCTACAAGAGACAAAATGATGATACATGTAGTCTGTGGTTGTCAGTGCTCCAAAGGGTCAACAGGGGCGGATCCACGATTTTGGAAAGAGGGGGTGCACTGTGCTAGAACCATTGATATCTGCGGTGAATTTCAATGATTTGCTCCAAATTTCACGGTTGATTTTACACATTTGTTGGCTGAAAGGGGGGCGTGTGCCGGCTGCGCCCCCCTTGGATCCACACCTGGTCAAATTCGCCCTGAAGTTTGGTCTGAATTAGACAGCGAATCATTGTGTTTCCATCAACAGTCTTGGAAAGTATCTAAAAAAATAACCGGTACAACAAACTTCAAGAAGGAGAAACAGCGAAAATAATGGTTTAAAGAAACTACAGTACCATAAATGTACCT
Source organism: Notospermus geniculatus (assembly GCA_002633025.1). Classification (NCBI taxonomy): domain Eukaryota; kingdom Metazoa; phylum Nemertea; class Pilidiophora; order Heteronemertea; family Lineidae; genus Notospermus; species Notospermus geniculatus. The sequence goes on from NMRB01003145.1 coordinate 38,152, forward strand.
GTTTTCCAAGCAATCTTTGGTACCGGGCCATAGTGTCACTGATGGTATACACCCGGACATGTCCCATGTGGAGGTTGCCACTTGGATATGGGAACATTGACAATACATAGTATTTGTCACCAGTCAGCTGGAAATGGAAAAAGTTGAATCAACATTACCAGATATGGTTGGAGTCGATCAAAAGTTCATGTGTAATATAATACTTGGACAAATTTTCCAGCTTTTTCCACCACCAGTCGTACGTACCTTTTTTCCACCACCAGTCGTACGTACCTTCTTTTCATTTTCAGTGTGATGTGTCTGAATCTTCTTCTTCCAGAATTTCTCAATGTCTTTTCTTGTTGTTTCAAAGGAGTATTCAGGCTGGAAAGAGAATTGCTTGATAATTTGTCAGGAAATTCTAAAAACAGCTTCCATACCACATTGAATCTCAAACCATTTTTTTACAACTACTTCCCATGTAAACAAACTTTTCCAGAACCTCAATGAATCATGTTGAGTAAACTCCAAAAGATGTGAGAAATGAATTGACATAAGTTTTGTTGGGTGTGGTGGGGAAGTGTGACAAGAAAGCAACACGTCCTAGCAGTCAGGACACTCAGGTACTGGTACTCTGCAATTATTACTATCAAAAGATGTGAAAACCAAGCTTCTTTCTTACCCATATTCCAGTTCTGCTAAATAGATTCCTGTAGCACAGAACCGGAGCAAACCTCCTAATTCTAGATGCCACATTCAGGACATCAGGCCATAGCATCTTGCCTCAAAAATACACTCTGAAAGGGTGAACATGTAGACAGAAAGTAGGAAAATGACCATTCACATTGAAGTTAAACAACACATCAGTGTCACGATTCTCTCTCTTTCAGTGTCAGGATTTTCTCTCTCGAACAATAATAGAGATTTCCATTTTGGGTGCCATCGCCATCGGCATGGACTATGGACTCATGGAGTGGCTATGTAACCTACCTGGTATTAACTTCCAACTGGGGATTGTACTAATGTTTTGGAACGAGTTTAGAAATAGAATCCCCGATCAGTGCCCAAAAAAAGGTCGTTGATTGACGGAATAAGCCGCATTGTACAATAGGATTTCCATTGTGTGCCATGGTGGAGTAATGTCACTTCCGATCGGGGGATTCTAAACTTTAGCCAACGCCCTACCGCACGGCCTAGGGCCTAGGTCTATTCTTTTACTTATTGTCTTTGCCATGGTTATGCAAGCCCAGATCTAGCCTAGGCCTACATATCATTTCACGCAATACATAGGCCTAGTAGGCCTACAGTGTGTATGAAGCATGGTCGGTATGCATGGCCAGTACACATGTTGATGTACAGTTGTGTAGTTGTATCTATTGTCGGACAAATATTTTCGCCAACGAGGGGGATTACCGGCAAGACTGTAATCCTATTGTAAAGGGTAAGTTTGAGGACAACCATAGGTTTGTTCAGGTATTGTTTACATCTTATTTCGTCACTTCCGACAAGGAATTTTGCGTTTCAAAACACAGGTGTGACCAACCTGCAAAATTATGCCAGTTCTCGGACAAGACCATGCTGACCCGATTTCCGGTTCCGCCTTGGTCACATGACATTCGTTCAAGATGGCAGCCTCCAGTAAGTTGAAGAAATTGCAACATTTTGACATTGTTTTCCACTTGTAGGCTATCCTTGGCCATTCGGTTAAACTTTAGAATCCGCAATCAGATTTTAATCCTGTTGTAGTGTGGACTGTACTCCCTCACTTCCGATCGGGGATTGTGGACTGATTCTGTGTGCTTGGCTGTCATTTTTTGTGTGTGTCAAAAAGGAGCACAGCACAGCCACAGGTTCTTGTGGGTTTTTTTGTGGGGATCGAGACCATAGGTCCTTACACACTTTACTGGCAATACATTCATTGCCAGTAAAGTGTGTAAGGACCTGTGGTCCCCCCACAAAAACCACAAGAACCTGTGCTAGGCCTAGTAGTAGGCGGCCTAGGCCCAGTAGCCAGGCCTGTCATGCCTGTGTCATCGCTATGTCATGATAATTTATGCATGCTTTCAATTACAGAATTCAAAATTGCCCTGGTCCAGTTGTTTGTGACTGCAAGAAAAGCAGAGAATTTAACTCGAGCCGCAACACTAATTAGTGAGGCTGCTCAAAATGGTGCTAAGTTGGTTGCATTACCAGTGAGTAGGAATGATTTAACTATTTCTATTAATAACCTCACACTCGACTTCAGTCAGGTTGAAATGACTGGTTTCAGCATTTCTGTGTAGCTACCGTAATTAAAGTCTCAGCCACGGCCATGTGTAAGCACGGTTACTTGCATTGAAACATCGGAATGTTTCATGATTTCAGGAATGCTTCAACTCTCCTTATGGTACATCATATTTCCCTGAATATGCTGAAACTATCCCTGGCGAATCAACTGAAGTGCTTTCAAAAGCTGCTAAGGAGAATGGAGTGTATCTGGTTGGCGGTAAGTAAACTTTTCATCTTATCTTATTCTTAATGAATGCTGCTCGTCATGATAATCACTGGATATTACAAGTCCAAGTTTATGACTGAAATCTCACATAATACTTATTGCTAAAATTGTACTGAGCAAACATTATTTCATCATCCCCTTGTGCTGACATCACCATTTCAGGCTCCATACCAGAAAAGGATGGTGATGAATTGTACAATACCTGCACGGTTTACAACCCTGCTGGAGAGATGATCGCCAAACACAGAAAAGTAAGTTGTTCATTTCATGTAGAACTTCTACATCCTCCTCCTATTAGTTGTTTTGCATATTGAATCAATTTCTTTAACGGATAGTGCATGTGAATCTTCTATAAGGATTATTATACAATGTAGTCCCATGATGTTTTCTGTTCTCTTTTCCCATAGGTGCATCTCTTTGATATCGATATCCCAGGAAGAATACGGTTCCAGGAATCTGAGGTTCTAAGTGCTGGAAATTCTCTCACCACAGTTAAAACTCGTAGGTGAAAAAGATCAGACTGACAATATCATTGCCTGATTCAGGCATGCATTTTAAAATGGAACACACACCAAAAAATTATCATGCTCACTGCTCATTGGTTTCCAACATCTGCAGTCATTATCAAGGAATAGGGTCAAGTGCCCCCCCCCCCCCAACTGATATTGCAGCGTGCCCAATTGACTACTAAGTTATAACACTTGCTACTTCTCTTTAAGCATTTTGTAACCTCGGAATAGGAATCTGCTATGATGTCCGATTTGCAGAAATGGCACAAATTTATGCCAAAAAAGGTGAGTATGGGTATACGAGTCTCCGTATAGGAAGATATTCTTCATCATAAAATCTGCCATGTATGCATGTATTAGTAGTGGTCTGCTGCTTTTTCTGGAAATTTGATGTAAGTGTGTTTTAGAATTGTAATTTAATTTCATTTTCAATGATGAATTCCAATACATCGACTTAATTTCAGGCTGCAACTTATTACTCTACCCTGGTGCCTTCAATATGACGACAGGCCCTGCACATTGGGAGATGCTAACCAAGGCAAGGGCTATTGATAACCAGTGTTACGTTGCAATGGTTTCACCTGCCAGGGATGAGAAAGCTTCATATGTCGCGTGGGGGCATAGCCTTCTGGTCGATCCATGGTAAGAGCAGTTAGCGTCATTTGCAGATATAATGAGATTCATGACTATGTTCTATTCAATCGTCACCTGGCACCTGGGCTGGAGCAACTGAATCTTTATGTTGAATATCATGATGAGTCTTTATCTTGACTCATGTTTACATGTAGGCCTACAGGTACCGGTACTCTGAAGCAAGATTGCAGCAGTCAAACAACATCTTTGGTTTTACAGGGGGACAGTGCTGCAGATGGCTGATGCAGATGAAAAGATTGTTTATGATGACATAGGTAAGTTGATTACTTTAGTGTAACCTTGGAGGAATTATACTGAGTCAGTATAATTCCTCCAAGGTGTAACTCTCTAAGAAGATATCTTTCTCAGGATGGCCTCCCTCAAGCTTCATTTACCACTTGTTGGCAAAAAGGGGGCAGGTGCCCTCGTGTGCCCCCCCCCCCTTGGATCCACACCTGAGACTGATTGTAACTCTTCATAAATGGAGAAGTCAAATATCAACCAAATATCAGAAAATCGATCTTTAGTTCTTTAACTGGTATGATTTATTGCTTCACGACTACCTATTCACTCTATCATTTACTTACTTTTTCAGACTTGGACTACATCACCCAAGTGAGACAACAAGTGCCAATCTCATTTCAAAAGCGGACAGATTTATACAGTGTAACTGAGAAGTAATCCTTAGACTGGACTTGACTCGTAACATGTTTAAGTGACTGTATAGAATGAATGTAATTATTTCCCAGTACATGTGCTTGAGAATCCCATGCTTGGTTACTTCTGATTTTCTGCTAATAGATTGTATTTTTGTGAACTGCTAGTATTTCTTGCTTTTCAAGTCATGCATTGATATCACTTGTGATACTTGCCACTTGTACCGGTACTTCGCTGTATATAAGTAATGTATAGAGGTTTCCCACGTGACGTCATCAAGGCCGCGTTGGCCGTCAAATTGACCACGTGTTTCCTGAAGGAACGTCACGATGACGCGATGACGTTACTTCGTGTCGTGTCTCGTCGCGTCAGGCGGAACGTCAATCCACGTGTAGCACCCTATTGACGCCAGTTTGCATCATTTTGACGGCCAGTCACATGACTTGATGACGTCAGTGGGATTCCTCTATACTTTTCATGTAGATATTAAAGTGTTTATTGTGAAAGAAACCAAGTTGATCCATCACACAAATGGCTTTAATTCCACTCTCTTCCTTTCATGTATAAAGCAGGTGCAGATCCAAGGGGGGCACACCAGGCGCACACACCCCTTTCGGCCAACAAATCTGTAAAATCCACCGTGAAGTTCTGAAAGTTAGAGCAAATCATTGAAATTCACCACGGCCGATTTCAATGTTTCTAGCACAGTGC
>NMRB01003145.1:53733-67965 GCA_002633025.1 Notospermus geniculatus
TGTGGTATTTAATTTGAAATGAAACATGCCTCCCTTGCTTACCCTTATGCAATGTACCACTAACTGTAGTACTCCCACCCAGTGTTCTCCACGGGTTTTGTCTAAGGGGGGCGGCGATGGGCGTGGTGCCAAAGGCACCGCACAAGGTGCCAAAGGCGCCTTCTGGCAGGGGGTCTGTGGGGCCCTCCCCAGTAAAATTTGGATTTCAGCCGCTCTGAGATGCGTTTTCTCAGCATCTGAGATGCATATTGAGCGATCTAAATCATAAATATTAGGGCGGACAAATTTTTAAGTGGGGCAGGCTGTTTTTAAGAGGGGCAGATTTTGCCGTCAGTATTTTTAAGAGGGGCGGGCCGCCAATTTTTTAAATGGTGTGGAGAACACTGCCACCCCAGGAATGACTCCTTGCAAATGAAGCTTTCCTAACATTCCCCGCTAATTCAGACATTTCAATGAAGGTACCGGTACTAAATTTTTCCTTCCCTAAACAGGCTCTCAATTTCAACTTTTCTAACCTGCCTAATTTTTCCGTGGATGCTGTTCTCTTTCATAATTTGTGGTGTATGGTACATGTGTAAATTTGATCCAGAAATGCTTACGCGTCTACGAATGCATGGAAGCATTACAAACCAATAAAACAATACAGGAATTCCTTTTATTATAAAATGTAGGCTTCTTGACTAACATTAAAGCCTCACTGTATTGAATTTGACGATATTTTCAGAGTGTTAGGAGAGTGCAGACCTGTGTATGTCTCATAGCCTCTTAAAGGTCCCCAGAATACTTCCTGATACGTACTTTAAAGAATCAAGCCCTAGTTTTCAGCACACATTGAAAAAACTTCAGGCAGAGCCCTAATGTAGGCCTATTCAGATAGACCATAGTACATTTTACACTACGCTAACGTCGGAGGACGTAAGCACTTTCTGAATTCAATACAGTGAGGCTTTAATGCATGCGGCAATGGTTCAAGTGTGACATCCGACGGGTTTTCCTAGACCGCCTCACAAGTTTTCTTCTCCAACTTGGATATGATACGAGTCCTTTTGCATTTATGATGACATTCAAATCCAAATCATTGTTCATCCAAAACTGGAATGAAACTAAAACACTCGTCCATTGTTATTCCGTATACCAGTAAAAGTTGGCCATGGGACACCGAAGAAAAGTAGAAACTCTTACAATTTTTATATCTTCTGAATTTGAATGAAAATCCTTTTTTGGTTTTTGGTGGATGGGTATTCAGTGCATTCTTACATGTACCATATTTTTCGGGCTATAAGGCGCGGCTTTTTTCATGAAGAAGGGTCTAAATTGGGGGTGCGCCTTATACGGTGGTGCGCCTTATCTACAGATAGAGTCCGAAAATTTGATCAGCAGTCTCACAACAAGTAGCTTGTCACAACAAGCTAATTAATCATACAACCAGGTCAGTTTCAAGATACAGAATAGCACAAAATTGACACACAAAATGTTAATAAGCAAGAAGTCAATCTCCAGAATTCTCCAGAATTTTGTGAATTCTGGAGATTGACTTCTTGCTTATTATCATTTTGTGTGTCAATTTTGTGAATTCTGGAGATTGACTTCTTGCTTATTATCAACCAGGTCAGTTTGATGCATAACAACGCAGACTGACCAGCCAATACATTGTATGTGTGTAATGTGTGCACTGAAGCATTGCTGTGGTTCACCTGATGACTGTGCCTTAGGGAGGTGCATCTTATGTATGGATTTCGTCAAGGGTTTAGGGTGAAATTAGGGGGTGCGCCTTATAGCCAGGTGCGCCCTATAGTCGCGAAAATACGGTAACAATATTTTTACAGATGTTATAACCAAGTGCTATTTCCATTGGCCTTCTTTCAAAAAGGCAATTCTTACTCTTGCTTTCCCAACTGCTGATGATCAGATATTTCGAAACAAATTTTGGTACCGATTTCAATTATGTATAAATCAACATTAACTATTGGAATTGTAAAACTTATATGTACCGTACTCTTGATCATAAATATGTGTATTCTCCTTTGCAGTGACAAGTGATTCCATAGCCCAGGAACTGAATGACTTGAAGAAAGTCCTACAGGTTTGTATTGTACATCTGTGGAATTAAATGATATAACATTAGGTCGTCTCTGAATTTGGGCAAGTCCACGGCATATTCGGGATATTTTTTTACTTGTTCAGTGTGGTCTCTGCAACTCATGGCACCAACAGACCATTTAGTACCCTGCATCATGTCAGGCTTGTGTCCTTCTATGCCCCAGGGCTGGGTTGCACAAAACTCATGTTAGTGCTAACATGATGTTAGCGCTAACATCATGTTAAATGACGTAAAATGACAATGGATTTTGACGTCGTCTAACATAAAAGTTAGCGCTAACACCATGTTAGCGCTAACATGAGTTTTGTGCAATCGGCCCCTGGTATGAATTAAGTTCGTTGTGATTCATAATTAGTGCACTGTTTGCTAATTAGTTGCGTCACGGACCTGACCTGTGTGATATATCACGTCTGTGATGCAACTAATTAGCAAACAGTGCACTAATTATGAATCACAACGAACTTAATTCATACCACTGGGCATAGAAGGACAAGAGCTTGACATGATGCAGGGTATTACATCTTTCTGTGGTTCTAAAATTTGCAGAAACAGCACTGAATAAGTGAAAAACTGTCGCGTCCGAGACCCTTGGAATTGCCCATTTGTGGAATTAAAGGAGTGGTAGACTTGATATTTGTTTGCCAACCATTGCTATGCTTCCTTTTACGGAAAATGACAATACAGTACAGGTCACAATTGACATCCCTAAATTCGCGCAAGTTACGCGTAAGTCACTCGTAACTTACGCAACAACTCACCGCGTAACTTACGAGGTGAGTTACGCGAATTACGCTAGTTATGCGGTGAGTTACACAGCGATTTACGAGGCGAGTTGCGCGATTTTGGCGAGTTACGCGGTGAGTTGCGCGAAACCAAAGCCGTGAGTTACCCGTAAGTTACTCGTAACTTACGAGTAACTTGCGCGAAGCCGTAGGGATGTCAATTGTGACCTGTACTGTAGCTAAGATGTGTTCCTGATGCTTGCAATTTCTTTTCCTGTCATCTTCATTGTTTTAACTGCCGCTGGTAGGTTATGTCAATTGATGTACAGCGCCATGTTTTTACATTCCAACCTACTGTAAATGCTTGTCTGGTACGGTACCCGCCATGATAGAGAGATTATTTCCTTTCAGGATATATCTAACAGTGTCAGCAAGTACAACACATATAATGCTGTAGTGAAGGACAGATTTCAGGAAGTCATGGGTGTATCCTTTTCATACAAGCCTAAAGGGCTGATGTGTCCTTGGTTTAGTTGGTTAACCTTTATGAGTTATCAACTGACACTTCTATACAGCTAGCTACAGGTGACCAAAATGTCGTCTGCTCAAAACTCTGTCTTGGAAATGTCCTGTAAAAGAAACGTTTCTGAATTTGTACTCACAGTCTGAATACAGAAGCTGAGGGAATCTGATTTCAGATGCCTAAAATTTTAAAGGGCCTCTAGAGGCAGCTTGCTATTGGGCTGCGAACAGTACTGCGACTGTACAACAGGTGGCGCTAGTAACCATGAACTCATGAATTCTGGATCAAATGTTGACATTGATGAAATTTTACTTCAAAAATGATGCCCAAGTTGGTTCCCCATGCCACCAATTCTGTGTTAATCACACCAATATCAAGTACTAAAAAGCTGCCTCTAGAGGCCCTTTAATCATGTAATAATAATGGGACATTAAAGTACCGTATTTATAATGAGAATTTCGGTCTAAGTTACTATTTTTCGAATATTTTATCTCCACACTTTTTATTTCAATTATTTCAATTTAATAATAATAATAATAATAATTCATTCTAAGCACCTTACATAGACCAGACGTGTACCGGTACATAGTTAATACCGGTACATAGAGTATAAAATTAACATGAAAGGAGAAAATATGAAATTGAAAGGTCTGCATTTCCTGGACTGTGAACTTAACATGTAGGCATTCAGAGTTGTCAAAAGGGTGAGTCTGAAGTTGTTAGATCTTGTCTTTCTTAACTCCTACCCAAGCATTTCATTTCGATTGCGTCTGATGAGATCCAGGGATTATACTCCATGCAAACGTCAACAATCACGGAATTCCACTCAATGCTGAAATATTTTGGGGAAGACCCGGAGAGCTCAACTGCAAATGACATCTTCAAGATATTTGCTGATTTCCTCACAAAATTTGAGGTTTGTAAATGCTTTGATGCTAATTTTTTATGGCAATAAAATAGGCCTACTTCCATTGGCTGAAACTTGGCTTTGAAAGAAGCAGGAGCAGGATTGTGTTGAGCCTTGAACGGAGCAAATTGTCAGCTTTACCTTATTTGTTGATGTCTGGTGTCTGACTCAAGGCATTGAGAGTGATTTTGATGATAAAATATAGGCCTACTGGTGTATCAGTTGAGAGGTGGGGCATTGAAGGACTGTTGTTGCCACCTGATGGTACCAAGTGGTAAATATCACGAAGTCAACTTCCAGAACTTAGCGAATTTCCGACCCCAACCGGGGTCTTCCTCAGGCACTTTTCAGTTGGAGAGACCAGAAAGAGTCTTTTCTGGTCTCCAACTGAAAAGTACCTGAGGAAGACCCCGGTTGGGGTCGAAAATTTGCTAAGTTCTGGAAGTTGACTTCGTGATATTTACCACCCTGTGTGTCAATTTTTGTACTTTCTTCTTTGGATGATGGTACCAACTGATGTTGCCCTATATGGACAGACGCCAGGGGAGGCAAAGAAGTGACTGGTTGATACAAGTATCTTTTCTCATTTCAGAGAGCTCATCAAGAGAATCTCCTACATGAACGGCACCACTAACAATGGCAAGGCACACTCTGTGCCTGAAAAACAGCTTAGTTGTAGGCCTAACTACACCCTACTCAGGAAAAACCTCTTCCATTAGGCTAAGTTGGCCTACCCGCTTTATGTTGTTTGCAGTTGTGGGATTTGTATATACCTACCTACACATAATTTGATAGCTTTATATGACATATCATCTTCCATACACATCACTGATTTGGAGAAATATCAATGTAAGATGTCGTTCCCACTTGATTATGTAGAATGGCAAACACTGAGGAACATGTACTTTATGCACACGCATCCTGCATTCTGTTCCACAGGGTTTGTACAAATTGAACTCTTTACCATTCCTGATGTAGGACTGCAAAGATTGGCCTTTACCATTCCTGATGTAGGACTGCAAAGATTGGCCTTTACCATTCCTGATGTAGGACTGCAAAGATTGGCCTTTACCATTCCTGATGTAGGACTGCAAAGATTGGCCTAGAGGGGTGTTAGAAAGATAGGCAAAAGGGAATGTTGAGTAAGAGCGTGTGAAATCTCATGTGAAGGAGGGCCTTGGTCATACTTCCTTTTTGACATGCAGTTGTGGCATGTGACACTTTGTAACATCCTGAGAATATCAGAGGTTCTTGGCACTTGCTCCCTTCGTCATGCCATGTCGATTTAGAGGAATCAGAGGAATCGGGCGGGAAAATCCAGAAAATCACTATAAGATAAAATATAAAATTATCAGAATAGTTAATTCATAACATTTCCTTGGCTATTGAGTTGTTATTATAAACTCATCATCATCAAGGTTGGTGATAAGACAGTTAAAATGACTTGAGGGCCGAAAGCCAGCACTTTAGGAGAAAAGGGCCGAATTGCAAGTTCCAATAAAGCTGTTATGACGTTTACACAACCACGTGGCTGTGTTTATATATTTAGTACATGCTAGTCATGTGATTATGTGTGACTGATGGGCTGCAGACTTAATTTTCCTCTGATTCCTCCGATTCCTCTGATTCCTCTAAATCGACATGGCCCTTTGTCACCGAGAACTATAGTGCATTAAGCCTACCATAAATTATCGCTGGATGAGACATGTCCAGAATCAACACAAATTACATGGCGTCATTTTTGTTGCCGAAGCCGAGAATGCCGCGATTCACAAAGTTGGATATCAAAGCCAACATTTGCGCAAAGAATTAGAGTGGTTCAGGATCTCTGTGCTTGGAAATTGCAGTTTGAAATGATAAATTTCCAAAGGAGTTTCAGCTCATTCGATGATGAGACTCGGCATCACTTTACGTCATTGACGTCATGCGCAATAACATTACCAGTACCAATGACGGTGTCAGAACATGGCCGTCTCGGTCAGTTGTGTAAACTTTGCAAAAACATTCCTGTTTTTCGGTGGCTGCATGCGTCCGTGAACGATAGAGTTCGCTGATATGAAACACCATGCTATTTAGATGCTCTACTCTGTTTATTCAGGATCATTAATGTGTGTGCAATTCTGCTGGTGATGGGACAAGTGAAGAAAAAATCTATGCTTTTCATGACACGGTCGTGTAAAAAATCGGCCAAACATGTCAACTTCAGCGATAATTTTGCGTCACCGGTACCCTGATATTCTCAGGATGCTTTGTAAGAAGTTTGAAGTGAATTGTGATTTACTTGACTGTGATGAGCAGGCCTTTCCGTTTGACAGGCGTGAAAATGCATGCGCCTCGCAAACAATAGAATTTCTATTGTTTGCGAGGCGCATGCATTTTCGCGCCCGTCAAATGGAAAGGCCTGGATGAGAGTGGTTCAAAACATTCTCACTGTGGCAGATGTGAGGATTCATTCATTCCTTTTGAGTGGTTTCATCATAGGTAGGTAGGACACCCAGTCACATATGTTGAAAATTTGTTTCCGTTATGGGATCGTCTCCAAATTGTTTTCGTTTCAAACGCGTTTGAAACGAATATCAATATCGTTTCAAAATCGTTTGAAATTTTTGAAGTCCAACGAAACTGAAGTGATTTTCCAACGATTTTCAAAACGGATTTGAAACGAATTCTCCCCAAACGAAAAGTACCCGCAACGAAGAGCAACGTTTATCTGCCCAACGAAAAGCAAACGTTTCTTTCATGTGCCAAATAGAATGCAAAAACGTTTTCAAATTGTGTCAAACAAAATCCAAACGAAATGAAAACGTTTTTGCTTTTTTGGCGTCATAGTGCATTGCGGGAGCGATAGGCCTACATGTCGTGATGTGCATGTCATTCTTTCCGTATCAAAGGCTCCTATCGGTAGTGAATTTGATAGGCCTATATACTGTCGTTGACATTTCAGGTCGGCATTGGTTTTCAGTCCTTCAGCTCATCCTCCGTTAGGCCTATGTCCGTCTAGGCGTACCGGGTAGGCCTATCAATTTTAGGCCCAGGCCTAGCCTATAGCCCAGGCCTATGTGTAAAGATGTCCTTTATACATGATGATGAATAATTTATTTCCATTTTTGACTTCTGAGGTCGTAACCACTGACTTCTGAGGTTGATTGTCTGGAATGAATTGATCATTATCTGTTTTAGTGGCATTTTCATTTTAATGTCTAATAGGCCTAACTATTATTTCATCGGTTTTTAGGCTATGTCTTGGCCTACTGATCATGTACCGGTACACCATTGTACACATTGGTGTATGGTGCTTCATCTCGATCATGAAATAAATTTATTTTCATTTTCAACTTCTGAGGTCATAAGCACTTGACTTCTGAGGTCGATCGATTGGAATGAATTCATCATGATCTGTTTTGAATACCATCATCTATGTAATCATGTCGTACATGTACTTTGTGCATTCAAGCACCCAGCCAAAGTTGGATGTTTCGATCATAAAATTGATGTAGGCCTCTGTGTTCCGTCGACCCATCCTCCTCGGTCGCCAGATTCGGCAAACGTTTTGAACAAACCGTTTGAAGTTCGTGTCAACGATTTACACCCAAACGTTTGGAGCGAGGGGAAGAAAACGTTTCAACTTCGTTTCATATCATCCAAACGTGTCTCGCTGGACAAACGTTTCTCATGACAAAAATATCAAACGAAATTGCAACGAAAATGTGTGCTATGCCAAACGTTTTTCAGTCAGTTCTCAAACGAACTTTTTCGTTTTAATTTCGTTTTAAAAAAGCCTTTTCAAATTCGTTTAAACGAATTCCAAACGTTTCTATTTTGGAGACGATCCCTATATAAAGGAATGATATGAAAATCTTCTTCAAACAAGTGTTGCTCACACTTAGCAACAAGTGAACACAAGACTCAAATATTTCATCCAGAATGACTAAGTTTTTGAGAAACTGAACATAGTGGATGTCATCTGGTAAGTTCAAGTAACAATTGAGTAAAAATATCTGCTGATAGGTTTATGTGAGCATAACAAATTGTTCACACACGGCTTGTCTCATTTGTCCTTGTAGGCCCTCAAGATATTTTGTGTATTCTCACCTGCCGTAGTGTGAAATTCTGAACCAATTTGAACCGATTTATGTTGTTGTATCAAAGAAACTATACCAATCTACTTCATGCCGTGTAAATTGTTGATTTAATGTGAATGGTGGAGTTTGACATTTTGTTGAGTTCAATGGTGAATAGAGGTAAATACATGGTGCCAGGTTTCCATTTTCGCATTCAAGACAATGGGATATTGACTCATTAGCTCACCGTGAGCTGTAGTCGTCATGTGGTGTCTGTCGTCCGTCGGCATCTGTTAGCAGGGCATGTTTTGTAACAGCTGGGCTAACCAAACTTGGTACAGATGTGCCCCTACATGTAGGTTAGACACCAAGTTTCAATCCGATTTGATTCCTAGCTTGGCAACTAGCGGACTTAACAAAAAAACCTTTAAAGTGCTATTTCACCTTAACCATTGATCGGATCCTCACCAAATTTTTATCGTAGGTACATCTGATGAGGATACATGACATTTCACCTGGGTTTTTGATTTGACCTCTTTTTTCAAGGTCACAGAGGTCAAAGTTCAAAATTTTGCCATTAGTTGGCATGTTTTGTGGCTGCAGGGGCTATTGACCTAAAACTTCGTACATGTACATATATTCCCCTAGGTCAGATGACCAATGACATCCAGTTTCGGCCCAATTTGATTCTTGGCTTGGCCACTAGGTGGCTAAAACCAAAAACACAATTCTCATCTGTTCTTCTGGTACATTTTACTTTTGTAAAAGAACTGTTCTTAACGACGACAGTGAACTTGTTGTTCATTTCACATTAAGGATATTAGCCTTGACTCACATGGTTTTGCCAGACTTCACCAATTTTTAACTGGTGATGGTTTGAATTTTTATTTCTTCCACGCACAAACACAGCACACAGGGATTTTGATATCGTTATAGCACACTGACAAGTGAAGGCCTTAAGGATTCCTCTGTCTCAAATTCAAGATGGTGTCTAAGTTGTAATCACCTTCCATCCAGAAAAGAATGGGGTACCGGCAAAACAAAAGGAGATGCTGACCATCGGCAGCATTTACCCGCAGGATAATCACCCGTGGTTAACTTTCCTTTGTCTAGCTGCAGGAGGACAAAAGAAAAATTTGAACAACCTACAGGCTTTGTTTAGAGTCGTTCAACTCTTTTTTTCGATCCTCCTGCACGTACGCAGGAATGTTAACCGCGTGTGGTTATCCTGTGGGTAAACGCTGCCGATCAAGCAGCGTACAAGGTAGCAATACAGTGGTTTTCTATAGGCCCTTAACCTGAATAACTATGAATTTACACGCGTGTTGACCTAATCACGCTTCGTAAATACGGCCCATGATGTTTCCACTGTGATTAGCCCGCTTGGCCCATAGGCCAAAAGGGCTTATGCTGTGCTTGGCGCCTTTAGTGGTGGTCTGTCGTGCGTGCGTGCGTTAGTGCGTGTGTCCGTAAACTTTTCCCTTGTCAGATGGATAGCGCCTTCAGTTTTTGACGGATCATTTTCATATTGCATATGGGTGTGTATGACCACAAAATCTAGGTCAAGTTCGATTTTGGGTGCGATGCGATTCCTACTTTGGCCAGTAGGGGGCGTTTTGTGAAAAAATTCAAAGGCCTGTATTTTGAGAATGGCTTGAGCTATCGTGATGAAACTTTGTNCGAAGTTTCGGCGCAATCTGATTCTTGACTTTGCCACTAGGGGGCCAAAATGAAAATATCAAATTTTTCCTTGTCAGATGGATAGCGCCTTCAGTTTTTGAAGGATCATTTTCATATTGCATACAGGTGTGTATGACCAAAAAATCTAGGTCAAGTTCGATTTTGGGTGCGATGAGATTCCTATTTTGGTAGGTAGGGGGCGTTTTGTGAAAAACTTAAAAGGGCTATATTTTGATAATCGTTTGAGCTATTGTATTGAACCTTTGTATGTATTTACCTCTAGGTCGTGGTGACTTCCTGACGAAATTTTGGTGAAATCTAATTCTTGACTTTGCCACCAGGAGGCCAAAACCAAATTCACAAAATCTGCTATGTATGCTTTGGTCACAGATATTGTCAAAGATGGCTTGTATGGGATTCTGATATGGCTTATGCTTTCCACCACTGTGCTAAAAAGCCAAGCGGGCACAGTGCCATTGGCACTATTTTTTTTGCTCAGAGCCACTAAGATACATTTCAGCTGTTTTATACTTGATAATTGAATTGAATGTTATAGATATTTTTGGCCTAGAAGTACAGTGTGCTTTTCAGAATTAATTGGAGAACAACGTTGGCCTCACTTTCACCGATGCAGATGACCAGGGGCCTGTTTCATAAAGTCACTTTAAGCTAATGTACCTTTAAACAAATGGAAAATGCATTGAATTGTGCTATTAACCTAAAGTCACTAAATTAATGAAACAGGCCCCAGGTTGACAAGTCAGCGCCGTGTCACGGAGTAGCTTTACCGGTACCTCATTAGTCTTCTGGCATTTCTGCTTTTTACTGCAATAAATCTTAAAGTTGGTGTTCTCACTTCGAAAACTGTATCCTTACATGTATTTCAGTCAAATGAGTATATTGGCATCAGAAAATGTTATTTGAGATAATCCTTAGGCTTTAGGACAAATTGCACCGATGTGATGACGGAAAATATTCTTCATCTCTTCTGTGTGATTTTATGATGCTGTACAAATTTTTAAGCTGATTGAATGCTTGAATTTTTTTTTCCAAAGATGTTGCGTCCACAAATTACATGATACTGTAGCATCATGTCCTGGTTATTTGAACAATACCGTCCGGTACATGATGACATTGCTTGGTCTACATGTATATGTTGTTGAATTGCAGCCAATTCATATTGAAACATGCTAATCTTATGATTCAGAATAAATATTAAGACAAAATCATTGGTGTTTGGATTGTAATATTTCTGAAGGGCAAAATCATGGATGCAACGATCAGATTTTGGCTGAAAATGGCAACAAGCACAATTTTTTGTCCCCCAAAGGGCAATGTTCCCCCAGCCCAAAAGCTAGTAATGTTACAACTCTGACAACAGCCGACTCCTTAATATTCAGGCCTATAGTGTAATAGCTTGTGTGTCAGATGGTTGTGTGCAGATGTTGTCAGGGTGAGACCATTGACAAGGCTTCACTTCACTTCCTCTAACCAACTGGCTGATGGCAAGGGGGGGGGGGGGCAGAGCAATAGCCTAAAGGACGAAACAAATTTTTCCTCTATTTAAAGCCCCACTGACTGTATTAATGTGAAAAATGCAAATCATCACCGCGATTCTCGCACGACGTCAGCGTAGGCCTAGTGTAAAATGTACTACGCTCTGTTGGAATACATTAGAGCTCTCCCTGCACTGCAGTGTTTTCCAATGCGTGCTGAAAACTACTAGGCCTTGATTCTGTGAAGTGCGTATCAGGCAAGCATTTTGGGGACTTTCACGAGGCTATATGGGACGTCTTCTATGTGCACTCTCCTAACTTTTTGAAAATATCGTAAAATTCAATACTGTGGGGCTTTAAAAGGTCATTATTTCCCCCCTCTTGTCAAGCCAAGTTATTACTGCCTTTCATTAATCATTATCGATTAAGGCCTAGGCCTATGCGTAGGCCTACGGTTCGTTCATAAGAAAACCGAATCGGACCAAAAAATCGAATTATTTAGTTCTAATCGAACTATTTTTCTTCCTAAAAAAATTGTTGCTCTGCCAAAAATGGGGGGGGGGCGTATGCCCCCACGCCCCCTGTATCCGACCCTGGCTTCTGGCTGTTGAAAGGCCAGGCTGCTGTCAGCAGCTAATGCCCATATCTGCTGTCGACACAGCCATGGCGCTGCAGTGCTTGCCGTCGTTGCGCCAGAGTGTGTGTGTTTCAGACGTTGATTTCTAACAAAATGCAACATAATGTGTAAATTTGTGTTTTATTTTTATTCCTAAGTCATTATAATTCATGATTCTTGCGTTTAAAAAGAAAAATGAATGTTAATTGATTCCGATTCGACGACTTTATGCTCCAATTCGGTCCGATCCGATATACTTATGAACCCCTTATACTTACGAACCTATTATTTATAATATTATTGTGTCAGATGCGGGGAAAATGCATCTGAGAGGATGTATATTTTCAGTTTTTAGCTCAGCTGACCAAAGGTCAGCGGAGCTATTTATATGACTATAAAATGGTTCAAAATGTGTGTGTGTGTGTGTGTCTGTCTGTCTGTGTAGCGTCCGTTAAACTGGCACGTTTCGCAACCGCAAGGCCGAGGGTCATGAAAGTTGGTGGAGGGGTAGGCCCTAGGAAGGACTCGAAACAGGACCAAAAATTTCTGCGATCTGACCTACATTCTGCTCTCCAGGGGGCATTTTGCGTAAAATGGAAAACCCCAATAACTCGGTCCAGAGGCAATATATCAAACTGAAATTGATAGGGTATGAAGCTTGATTTCTGGTACACCAAGTGCAATGGAAATTAATTCGAAATTTGTTCTCCAGGGGGCGCTAGGTGACAAAATAGAAAACAGCACTATTTAAATTTCCCGCGCCAGTTACTTTGACATGTTGGATGCTCTTTTGTTCATGGAATGAGGAATCATGGGAAATGTCGTGTGCTTGCACAAAGTGAATCGAGATGAAATATACCTATGATCATCGCATAAAATCCCAATGATTATAGACAATCGCCTTATGAAATCATACGTGAGTGGTATTTTAGAGTACTATCAAACAATAACTGAAATTATTTTTCATCAAAACGACATGAGAGGGTTCAAAATATGACGATATATATTGGAAAAAAATCACAATGATCGAACCGACTAACAGCGATCTCGGCTTCATGCACGTCATTCCAAGTCTTCAACTCAGGCTGCTTTCATAGTGTGCTGCCTTAGAAATTGTTAAAATTTGACATAATTAGATTATTTGATACATATTTAGTCTGATTGGGACCATTAACGACGAAGGGATATGCTAATTTTGGTGCTATCAGCCGAATGAGGCCTGTCGTCGGCCCCTCGCTTTTCACTGCTCGATCTCTAATCGGCTTCTCATTCGTCATTTCGAGTCTCTGACTCTGGCTGTTTTTGTTGCATATTACAATAAAAATTCCTTTTATTTCACACATTTCGATAGCATGACATGTCTTTAGTTTGATTGGGACCATCAACGACGAAGGGACAGGGGACTCGGGGTTTCATCAGGTGAAGTTCAGGACACATCGCTCTCCACAAAGCGACACGGCGACCGTCATTATGGATTTTGTCTTTAGTCCGAACGTCTGACTCGTATTGGTTTGCGGCCGTCAGTTCTGCAAATGAGCAACAGGAGGCAGCGTTCGGACTATTTTGGCTTATTTGTTGTCATTTGATGAACCCAATCGTCTTCGACTCGGAAGCTTTCGGCAACCTTCGGGCAGCCATTATAAGCACCTCGTCCGTATATAGCGGATTAAGTTCGACCACCATATGGTCGGTGATCAGGTCAGAAGTGATGCGGTTGTAGCATTGCGCAGACTAGAAATAGTTCCCTTATACTTTTTTATTTAACTGATGTTGTGTTTGCACATAATGAGTTATTTCGCAATAATTATTTATATAAAAAACGTTTGAGTGGTTAAACTATGCATTTTGCAACGATTTATATTGAAAAATTCGTATGCATTAGGTGACTGTTTCTCCCTCCCCACCTCGACCACGAAACAACAATGGCCGCCATAGCTTCACCACTTGAGAAGTTCAACGTGCTGTTATAGCGTGACTAACCCTTCATCAGGTAAGGTAACATGCTTAAACTCATTTTTCTATATGTAGCAACATTCACAATGCCTAATTGGTGACTTAGATCATTCAAATAGATAGTTTGAACAGTCTTGTCGAACCGATCTTCATCAAAGTAGTTCACGGAGCAA
>NMRB01003146.1:42017-52790 GCA_002633025.1 Notospermus geniculatus
GGGGTACAAAACATGCCCTGATATTGAGTGATAACGGATGCTGATGATCAGGGATGCTGCACCACTGTATTAAGAGCTTACCAATTTATGAATTGACTATACCCCAGCCTTAATTAGCTACCGGTATCAGTTTGATGATACACAATGCACATTATTGATAATTTGCTGGCATTACAGAGATATTTGAGCTAATAATTCACTGGCTTTAATAGATTTCTTCCTGACGTCCATTGATGAAGGTCCAATCCTACAGTACTGGGTGTGTCCCATTTTTGTGTAGGAGAGGTGGATATTCCTGTGAAAACAGTTTTGAATGAAAACCTGCTTGTTTCAAAGCCCCCTACTGAGTCTTTCAGTTGACTGATTTTGTTTTTGTTAAGAATCAGGACTAATCCACTGAAAAGTTAAATGTCCCAGCCAATGACGCGACACGTGGAGACAGGTGTGCGACACTCAATAAAATCTGCTATTTTTATGCATTGAATTGGGCTGTAGTGACACTTATTGTACAACTCACTGACAGCTCCTATTGCCCCAATCAAATCCAACAATTGATTGTTTTAATGATTTGTCTTATATACCTCCATGGCCTCGCCTAACCCTCTGACATGAAAAAGAATATCAAAGCTAATGGCCTATACACACGATCCAATTTTTCATCCAATTTTTTTCAAATTCACATTCCGGGCCTATTGGGGCTTCAATGTATAAACCCACATGTAGGCCTTTATTGAGCATATTCAGAAAATTGGATGAAAAATTTGACCGTGTGTAGGCCTATAGGCCATAAGCAGCATGGAACCTGGGAATGACTGTCATTCGAAGGCGTGAATACATGTACCTTGTCGCCCTATTCCTATGTTACAAGACAAAGAAACAACCAAAGGAGGCATGCAAATTTCATAAAAACCCAAATGACAGGTCACTATACATTATATTAGAGAGAAAGCAGCAGAATTACTTGAAGTGGCGTAATTTAATCATTTATTCATGTCAACCATTTTGTTGCAGGGTCTCAAGCTGTCCTAGGGGCGTGGCAAAAGGTGGTCGTCGCTGACTGTCAGTCTTCTAACATATACCTTGGGTGTGGCCCTATTAACACAGCTTATCACATCAAGAAGTACTATGCTTTCTATGGGCAGACCAGAGTGAATTGTAGTATGAACCTAAATGATGTGACCTGTGAAACGCAAATAAACGTGGACACAAGTTTTACAGACCAGAAGATTGCCGATATGTACAACGATATTGAGGACTGCATCCATCGTTCAAACTGCATGGTGGACATAAGACATGGAGTGAAACTAACCGGTGGGAACTGCCGTCAAAGTAACATATTCTACATGGATTACCTCTGTGCTGCAGGTATGATTCATCCTTTTCATTTTATTCAGCCTAAACAGAGAACTCCTGCCCCTGTTGCCAGCTTTTTGGCTATACTGTTCATTGTAGTAGATCACCGATCGTCTCCACCTCCGCCACTTCTGTCTGCGCATGCTGGTATCATGTACCGACAGTTTGGCAACACTACAGGGGAATCACAGAGAATTTATAAAAGTTCTGAATTGAGACCCGAGGGCCATGAACATTTAAGGCCATTTTGAGATTAGATGTAGAGACAGCAGCAGGCAATAACGGAGGATCGAGCGAACTGGAGCAGCTGGAGAAAATCCATGATGTTGTCCTCTCTGTCACGCAACTCAAGAACGCAGTAAACACTAGAAATCAAACAGGAAACCTCGAAGTTCCTGATGTTTCATCAGCATTTTTTTTTTAAGTCTGAAGAGTGTTACCACACCGACAGTCCAGCTAGGGAAGCCGAGCTTCATGGTGAACTACAAACCAGAATTCACCAATAAAGGAGGCCCACAAGCAACTTTTGTACTCTGTCCTACAATATCATGTCCTGAAAAGATTCTCTAATTTTCCTTGCAGATCACTTAGTACTGGTGTTAGACACCAGATTAGACGAGAGGGACCTGCGGGATGGATTTCTATTAGCCAGCATTAACTACCCCTTCTCTTCCTATCCACCATATTCATATCTGATGTGCCGAGTCCAAGCTGCTCAAGACACCCCCAGCATTCATGTAAAGGTCCTAGACTTTGTTCTTGGTGATCCCAAAATCTGTTCTGACAAATTCCTTGTCAGGTCGCACTATGAAAATTTCACTGTTTGTGGGGATTATGCAACGTTAGAGGAAAACGACAACCTAGATGTGGACATTCAAGGCAACTGGATTGAGGTTGTGTTTGAAAGTTTTGCTGCTGGAAGTGATATGAGTGAAAACAAAGGATTTCTTTTCCAAATAAATGGTAAGTTTTCAGGTATTGTAGCAAACAAGCAAAACAGTTATTTTCTTATTACTCGTTGTGTTGCTGTGACCATTCATTGCTGCAGCTTCACGCACAAGGAACAGGCATGAGCATACATTTTTCATATGATACTGATAGTGAACGGTTAGCCTATTGGAGGGAAAAAAACTACAATGTTTCTTATCATGCAGTATAATCATATTGATGCTTCTGTTTTCAGCAAATGATGGTGCACCCCTCCACATTGAATGTGGAGACCCTTTAACATGGGTGTGGGGACAAAAACATTCTTCTACATCAAGGCCAACATATTCAACCACAACAGAATCTTTTGTACTGAGTTCAACAACCAACATGCCAACTTCAACCACTGAGCTTCGAGGTTCAACCAAGCACCATCCAAGCTCAACCTCTGAGTACCCAACTTCAATCACCAACAATCCAACTTCCACCACTGAGAATCCAACTTCAACCACTGAGTATCCAACTTCAACCACTGAATACCCAATGTCAACCACAGAGTATCCAACTTCAACCACAGAATATCCAACTTCAACCTCTGAGTACCCAACTTCAACCACTGAATACCCAATGTCAACCACAGAATATCCTACTTCAACCACTGAGTATACAACTTCAGCCACTGAATATCCAACTTCAACCTCTGAGTACCCAACTTCAACCACTGAATACCCAATGTCAACCACAGAGTATCCAACTTCAACCACAGAATATCCAACTTCAACCTCTGAGTACCCAACTTCAACCACTGAA
Source organism: Notospermus geniculatus (assembly GCA_002633025.1). Lineage (NCBI taxonomy): Eukaryota > Metazoa > Nemertea > Pilidiophora > Heteronemertea > Lineidae > Notospermus > Notospermus geniculatus. The sequence continues at coordinate 45,108 of NMRB01003146.1, forward strand.
TACCCAATGTCAACCACAGAATATCCTACTTCAACCACTGAGTATACAACTTCAGCCACTGAATATCCAACTTCAACCTCTGAGTACCCAACTTCAACCACTGAATACCCAATGTCAACCACAGAGTATCCAACTTCAACCACAGAATATCCAACTTCAACCTCTGAGTACCCAACTTCAACCACTGAATACCCAATGTCAACCACAGAATATCCTACTTCAACCACTGAGTATACAACTTCAGCCACTGAATATCCAACTTCAACCTCTGAGTACCCAACTTCAACCACTGAATACCCAATGTCAACCACAGAGTATCCAACTTCAACCACAGAATATCCAACTTCAACCTCTGAGTACCCAACTTCAACCACTGAATACCCAATGTCAACCACAGAATATCCTACTTCAACCACTGAGTATACAACTTCAGCCACTGAATATCCAACTTCAACCTCTGAGTACCCAACTTCAACCACTGAATACCCAATGTCAACCACAGAGTATCCAACTTCAACCACAGAATATCCAACTTCAACCTCTGAGTACCCAACTTCAACCACTGAATACCCAATGTCAACCACAGAGTATCCAACTTCAACCACTGAGTATCCAACTTCAACCACTGAATACCCAATGTCAACCACAGAATATCCTACTTTAACCACTGAGTATCCAACTTCAACCACTGAGTATCCAATTTCAACCACTGAGTATCCAACTTCAACCACCGAACACCCAATGTCAACCACAGACATGACCGAATATCCTACTTCAACCGAGTATCCAACTTCAACCACTGAATATCCAATGTCAACCGAGTATCCTACTTCAACCACTAATTATCCAACTTCAACCACTGAGTATCCAACTTCAACCATAGTATATACAACTGCCACTGCAGATGATGATAGCAGTGAGGAGGTAGATGATACCACACTGGCAGTGATTTCAACAACTGCCACAGCTGTCATTCCTTCTCCAGTGGCTACCACTGTTGTCATTCCGATTCCAGCAGCTGTTCTTACAACAGGTTTGTATAATTCAAACGCCAAGGCATGCCACCTTCCTCCATTTACCATTAGGCATATTCCTTCCTTTCAACAGAATGAAGCCAAAATATCTTCATCAAATAAAGGAGCAATCTTCCCCATGACCAGCATTCAAGCTTTCTCTTTTGAAACATTCTGCATCTCCATAAGTTATCCTCAAACATAAGAAGAGGATCATTGCAATTCCAAAAACAGTGGTTATCTTACAATTTTTGCATCTCAACTCATCCTTTCTTTTCCAGAGGCAGTCATTGGAATAGCTGGAGGAGGAATAGGTCTGCTTCTCATCATTCTAATCATCGTCATCATATGCTGTAGCTTGAGGTAAGTCAAAAACCACTGGGCAAAAATGAAAGTAACTTTCTTTGATACTGTTAGTGGTGCAAGTGCGGCAATTTCATCAACATTAAAACCTTTGAGACACTTTTCAATCTGAAGATTCATGCATTTTAAATGTACTTGATGGAAAAACATTGTCACCAACATTTTCTTGGTAATTTACATTGTATCAACCCAAAAGAACCATTGTATGATACCAAAGCTACATGCAAACAAAAAATCATAAGCTAGCTGCTCATCTTATGAATTTTTTATATAACTCAGCAGTGCAGTGGGCAGTGGCAAACCACATCTTCAGCAGTTTGTTCCCAAGATGGGTGAGGTTTAAATGGGATTTACGGAAAGGAGTTCATTAAACCACCACAGAATTAATGTATCCCATTCACGTTCATTTACTAACAAAAATATCTGAAATGGCTAAGTTTTGAATGACAGTTAAAGCAGTCTCTGTGAGTTGCGGTGTCTAAGATGTGTCATTGTGGTATCTCCTTCCAGGAAAAAGAAAGAAAGGAAACGGTCATTACCACCACTTCCGTCGCCAGGCAGGGAACCACCTTCCGCAAGATCATTAAATGGACATGGAAAAAACAAAGCATTGCAAAGGGGCCCGACTTATGCTGAACCAAACTGGTTCAGTAACCCAGGATTTGAAGATGAGAATACATATGATACCATACCATATGATTTAGTGACCTACACCAATGATGATAGTACTAATGAGACTGTAAAGAATGGCAGTTTTGAGCCAAAAAGCAGTTCATATGAAATACCAAATGTGTCAAGACAATCACCAACGTCATCAAAATATTCTCACTTAGAGACATTCAAAAAGCCACAGGCTCATCCTAATGATTATGAAACACCGATAACTACCGGCCTAAATAAATATGAAAATCCTGAGCTTCAGGGCACTGAGCCATACAGAACTCGAGATACTCCAAAAACTGCACTAGCAGCAATGAACCCTCAGTTTGGCAATCCTCCAACTTCTTCCTCGAAACCTGATTCTCACATCACAGAATCGGATTATTCAGGCTTAGAGAAAGGACCACCAGAACCAGAGGCGGATTATGATGATTTACCTGATTATCAGGACCTATCAGAAAAACTACCACAATCTGAATCAAGTAAGGCAAATGTGCCTGACACGCCTGAATATTTAGAACTGACTGATGACAAACCATTTGAATACAGTTATGCCTATATGTAATTCCAACTTGCATTCAAGGACTTTTTGACTTCATCCCTTACCTGTATCTTTTGTTTAGCCTATCAAATATACTCTATACAATGTAACATATTTTTGTATTTTTATAACAGAAACAGGAAAAAATATTTTTAAACTCGATTATTACGATAATAAAATTGTACTTACCAATCCATTTCATCACATCTTGTTCCTTTCATTTGTCATTTGTCAACTTTGAGAGACTGGCAAGTTAACTTTGTTTTTGCATAATTTTGCAAAATGTCCATAAAACCCTAGGTTGAGGGAGAGCAAATATAATGGAATGGTGCATCCATAATCTGCTGCTATCCTCTAGGGAAAACCTACAACAAAATGGAGCTATCATTACCGAGATGCATCTTGCGTCATATACGTTGTATACATATACATGTAGGCCTACATTGTAACAGGCAGGGAAGGCCTACTTCGCAAGAGACCCTACACAAATAAATTCTGATCCTTTCTCAGAAATATGTGCCAATCACTACCACACCATGGTTGAGACAAATAATACGGAAGCGTATTACGGCCATTTAAAAAAATAAATTTATCACGTTCGAATGCAATATATTACGTTCGAACATGATAAATTTATTTTTTTAACTACTAACACGTTCGAACGTGATACCCGCCATTATCACGTTCGAACGAGATACCAGTAACTAATACGTTCAAATGTGATATTATTACGTTCAAACGAGGGGATCAATACGTTCGAACGAGATGACTATTACGTTCGAATGAGATGATTATCACATTCGAACGAGATAACTATCACGTTAGAACGAGATAATTAGGTACAGAGGCGACTGCTGAAGCAACTGGATTTGAGCGAACCCGTCACGCCCAACTGTTCAGAAGGGCTTGAGTGGGTGCAACATGCGTGCTTCTTGAGTTCCCTGCCAGTGTTTCTGTTGGTCAGTGTGACCCCAGGAAATGCTGGCAGATAGCTTCGACAAGTTTCTTTGCTCTTTATCCCCTGTTGTCAAATCGCAGCTTGTACCGTCACACAAAAGAAGGGAAAAAGTAAAAGATGGGGAACATTCAAAAACGTTACACCAGTGTTGCCGGTGTCCGCAATTGAAATCTTCGGCGGCATTCGGAAAATTTTCCAAGGTTGAACGGAAAAGAATCACAACATATTCACTGCTGCAGGGAACTATTTTTCAGCGTGTGGGATTCTTACGGGAGTGTATTAATTATCATGTAATAACGCGATAGTTATCACGTAATAACGTAATAGTTATCACGTAATAACGTGATAGTTGTCACGTACGCCTAATAACGTAATAGTTATCGCATTATAACGTGATAGTTATCACATAGCCTAATAACGTTATCACGTTATCTCGTAGAACGTGATAATTTTCACGTTCTAACGTGATAGTTATCTCGTTCTAACGTGACAATTATCAGCTCGTTATAACGTGACAGTTAGGCCTTATCTCATTCGAACGTGATAATCATCTCGTTCGAACCCCGGGTTCGAACGTAGGGCACTTGTAGAAGCCAATTTTTCCTATGTCTAATTTCTAGTTTAAATTTCCTATGTCTGTTTTCAATTCTATTCATGTGTTTAAATTTCCCACTTTTTGTAACTCTTTCTTGGGCATGCTCAGTTCAGTCTCTGGGCATGCTCAGAAGTCCCTTTTCTAGATCTTTCCCTCACTATTCTTAAGACCCTCAATAATGGAGGAGGCAAATTTTAACCTGGCAAAATTATGGTATGTGTTTATTCAAATTTACTATATTTTCCGTTTATTCCTTTCTGTCAGTGTTTCTAAAGGTGTTCTCTACCATCAGTGTAGNTATGGATCTTTTTTCTTGTGCACATACTATTTCTTATAAGATGGTCTTCTGCACATGTGAAAATTGGTGCAGAAGAAAAAAAACTGGTGCAGAAGAAATTGGTGCACAAGAAATAAATCTGTTAATGGGCCTTCAAATGCACTGAATAAGCAGCAGTCATGTTCCTGATCTGGCAAGGGACAATATTTGCACCAGGAAGATTCACAGGGATGGCTTTTTAAGTCAGCACATGTGCACATGTGCACATGTGCACAAGATCTCAGACGTCCATTTTGTGAATGGAATCCGAGCACTTAAGTTGGACATAAATTGCCTCTGCACCTATTTTTTAATGATAACAAATTATGATTCACAGGGTTGTAATATAGCGAAATAAAACGACTTGCCTCTGCACATATGTTTACAGGAAAAAATTGAACCACAAGGTCTTGCTGGAGGGAAAAACTGGTGCACATGACCGATTTATCAACACGGACGACGACGGACGACGGACGCTCGGCCATCGTATAAGCTCAACACAGGTGAGCTAAAAATCATATGTTGAACAAAACTTTGAAAACGATTCCTTTACTTTATCATCACTTTGAACCACTTCAGTTGTGGCTGCTACTCGAGGTGCAAGAACGTCTGGTTTAAGCTGAGACTCAAGTTGGCTTTGGAGCCTGGATGTTTTCTCTAACCAACCACTAACAAAGCCCACCTTGTCCGCTGAACCCTCCTCGTCTTCCTCGGACTCGGATGATTCAGAGGTCACGGTGACCGTTTTCAAAGTTTTGCTTCATTGCAGCTGTAATTTTCTATAGGCCTACTCTTTGTCAAAAGTTATTCAGCTGTAGTGTACCTGTGAGTGTGTTAAGACCTCAAGGTTTTATGTAACTTCTTTTGTGTGTTTTTGGGTTCAAGTTTTTACATCATGGGACCTAAAACTGAATTAAAGAAAGGCCTCAAAGGTCTTAAGTCAATGCGTTCAAACCAAGCTGGCGCAGTTACCAAATATTGTAACAAAGGTCTGAAGGCTATGCAAACACGCCGTAGTAAAGCTCATGTGAGTGATTGTATTGAATCCATAAATACAGCCCTTGATACCCTCAGAGAAACCAATGAGTTTTTTGTTTCCCAGCTTGATGAACAAGATGTTCCAGATGCGCAAGAGTGGTTCAAAGCCAGAGAGGAAAATGCTATGATGGTTATTAGTGACCTTAAAAATCATATGTTGAACAAAACTTTGAAAACGGTCACCGTGACCTCTGAATCATCCGAGTCCGAGGAAGACGAGGAGGGTTCAGCGGACAAGGTGGGCTTTGTTAGTGGTTGGTTAGAGAAAACATCCAGGCTCCAAAGCCAACTTGAGTCTCAGCTTAAACCAGACGTTCTTGCACCTCGAGTAGCAGCCACAACTGAAGTGGTTCAAAGTGATGATAAAGTAAAGGAATCGTTTTCTGCATTGACAAAGGAGCTTCGTAAGCCCGCTGTCGATATAGAAAAGTTTGGTGGTGAGCCCATGCAGTTTCCTCGATTCATGCGTCAGTTTAAGACTAGGGTTGTTTGTTATTCTGAGACCGATGATGAAAGATTGAATTATTTAGACCAATTTACATATGGTGAGGCACATAAGATTGTAGTTGGGTACAGTCATCTAGACGCAACCGTAGGTTATCAGGCTGCTTTGTCAGAGTTGCAGGAACGGTATGGTGATCCTGAAGTAGTTGCTTCACAGTACATCAAGAAGGCTTTGGAATGGCCCCTTATCAAAGGAGACAATCCTAAAGCATTGGATGAGCTCTCAATTTTCCTTGCTGAATGTGAGCATGCAGTCAAAGCAGTAGGTTCTTTGAAAGTGTTAGATTTTGCTGAGAACATACGATTGTTGATGCAAAAACTACCACACTACATGCATGATAGGTGGCGGAGTTTGGTTCAGAAAAACAAAGAGAATGGTCAACAGATTACTTTTGTTGAGTTTGTTAAGTTTGTGAAATTAGAGTCAAAGAAAGCAAATGATCCTGTGTTTGGCAAAGAGGCTATGAAAACCCCCAAGCCTAACAATGCTCCAAAGTGAAAATCAGACAAACCTGCTGATTCTAAGAAAAGTTTCTCAACTTCAGCTTCTGTTGGTTCCGAAGATAAGGGTGCAGATAAGGGTGCAAAACCGGTTTCTCCTGCCTATAAGCCGCCATGCTTGTATTGTAAAATGACGAATCATTCTTTGAGTAACTGCAGAAACATACAGTGCCTTTTGTTGAAAGAACGATTCCAGTTTCTGAGTAAGGAAAGGTTGTGTTTTGCGTGTTTAAAGCCAGGCCATGTGAAAGCAGCATGTAGAGCCAAAGTTGTGTGTGGTGTTTGTGGAAGGGGACATGCCACCATTTTGCATGTTGATTCGGCAGGTGTCCAATCCCGACAGGGTCCAGGCAAGGGTGGAGTCCAAGATGGTGCCACAGCTAAATCTGCTCCGGAAGAAATTTCAACTAACACGAACAGTGTCAAAATTGTTTCAAATAGTTTGAATAGTGGTTCAGGTGTTAGAGTAGCTATGCCAATAGTACCTGTTAAGTTGAAGCTTAAGAACAGTAGCATGTGCATTGAGACATACGCTTTCCTTGACTCCGGGTCAACGGCTACGTTTTGTTCTGAGAGAGTTAGGCAGCAATTGAATTTGGAAGGTAGAAAAACTAGCATTACTCTATGCACGATGGGTAGTTCCAAAGAGATGGATATTTATATCTTGCCAGACTTAGTTGTAACCAGTCTCGATGGGAAATATTCCTTTGAACTTCCGTCTGTTTTGAGTCAGAAAGAAATGCCTGTAACCAAAGATGATGTCATTACCAGAGCAGATCTTGAGAAGTGGCACTATCTTCGACACCTTCCTATTTTACATAGTGCATGTGATGAGGTTGGTCTGCTGATTGGCGCCAACGCTCCCAAGTTGATGGAACCTTATGATATAATCAAGAGTGAAAATGACGGGCCGTTTGCTGTGAAAACAGTTCTAGGTTGGGTCATAAATGGGCCGCTAGATATTTGCTCCAAAGCTGAGCGCAAGTCCATGTTTGCTTCGGTAAATGGAATCAGGGTAGCTGATCAGTTGCCGGTAGACAGTTTGTCAGACCAGCTCACAAAGCATTTCAATCTTGACTTCTCAGAAAGACAAATAGATGATGTCCCAGAAAGGTCCGCGGAAGATGAGTGTTTTTTGAGAATGGCAAATAGTAGTATCAGAATGGTTGATGGTCAGTATGAAGTAGGGTTGCC
>NMRB01003146.1:59240-75296 GCA_002633025.1 Notospermus geniculatus
TGGGTTAGAGTGAATGGCCTAGTTTCATGTCTTCCCGCTGGGGACAAATAGTTTAATCGTTTTTCTTTGCCTGGTTCCCTGACCTGCTGTATCGTGGCGCTGACTGATGGTGCGATACCAAACAGTGGTACAGTTATAATTGAACTTTGACCTCTCTGACCTTGAAAAGTAGGTCAAATAAAAAAACCGTGATTTATGTGATGTTTTCTCATCAGAGGAACCCACCACAAAAGTTTCCTGTACCAGCTAGCAGCATTCAGGAGATATGGCCAAAAGAAGTTTTACACAGGCCAGTCTAAAGGCCTGTCTACACGATCAAACATTTGTTCAAAACATCATCATACATTTGTATGATGATGTTCATGGACAGATATTTGATTGTGTTGGCTGTTTTCCCAACAAACTTGAATAGCAACCAACATTGTATGATGATGTTCAAATTTGTGTGATGATGTTCAGGACAAAATGTATGATCGTGTGGACTGTTTTCCCAACAAACCTGAACATGTATGATACAAGACAGAAATCGACACACAAGCTTGGACATCATCATACAAATGTATGATGGTGTTTTGAACAAATGTATGATCGTGTAGACAGGCCTTAAAGGCCCGTCTACACGATCATACATTTGTTCAAAACACCGTCATACATTTGTATGATGATGTTCAGGTTTGGTGTGGATTTCCGTCTACACTGTCCAACATTGACAGCATCTGTATGATGAACTATGATGGGCGAAGGAAAACGAAAAGAAATTGGAAGGAAAGTTCGTATTGTTTCAAAATGGATCTTACAGAGCGTCTCAAAAATGTTACCATGTTGATCCTGTCTAAAAATTAAACTGTTGATTTCTTTCAAATGAAACTCCTGTCGTGATTAGAAGAAACCTGGGAAATTTTTATCAAATTGGAGTGGTTTTTGAAATCATTTTCGTAACAATCACAATAACAGGTTTTGTGATTTTGCAGTTTTACGATTCAGTGATTGAAAATAGACATTTTCACTGCATCTTATTGCTGCAATAATCTTTTCTCTTCTGAGAGAGCATTACGCGATCTTCTTGATTATTCTTGGCCTGATAATGCAATGTTCCTTTGTTTGCAACTTTTTCGACATCATAATAAAGAATCAGGAATTTACCAGGTGGATGTCTTTCATCACGTCTGACGTACAGACATTTTGTGATCACAATTAACTTCATATCGGGTGTCCCCAAAAAACGAAAACCATTTATAATATGGGTTTATTCAAAAATATTACTTTTATGACTTTTATATTTTGCATCAGCTATCTAAAGGATATCAGATAGATTTCCCTAAAATTTCAGCTCAGTAGGTTGCACAGCACTAAAACAGCGGCATGTTTAAAATTTCATGTCAAAAATGCAGTGCGGAAAGTTCAGTTCAATTCCATTGACCGCCATTGCAGGTTCGGCGAGAAATTTTGAATATGCTGTTATTTTAATGCTATTTATTCTATGGAACTGAAATTTTGGGGAAAGATGTCTAATATTCTCTAGATAGAAGGTGCAAAATATCAAAGTCATAGCTTTGACACTTTATGAATAACGCCATACTAAATTAGGGTTGTCATTTTCTGCGGTGGCCACCCGATACAAAAATAACATGGCTTTGCGCATTTCTACCATTTTTGTTTTTGCTCCAGCATGAACACCATAGTGAATAAAAAGTCAAACTTCCTGTATGAATCAAATCTCCCACATCTTCACTACCAAACCTGAAAAGATGACACATTTAGTCCAAAGAATGGACTAGAGATCAAATCAAAATGGTAACATTTTTTTGAGACACCCTGTGCAGTAGCCTCGTGAGTGGTGCTGCTGCATCAGTAATCCGTGACCAGTCGTCGAAAAGGCAAATGAGTAGGAAGGAGGTGTCAGAATGGGCTAAACAATGGATCAAGTGGAGAAGTGCGTTTGGAGTCTTCAGGGCTGCCATTTTGTACACATGTCACATAATGGAGTTGTGCCATATGGCATGTATAAACCTTCTGATTGGTCAATGGCTTGAAATGTTGTGGGATGTTGTTAACAAGATCAAACATGCAGCTAAAAATTTGAACATCATCATACATTTTGGATGCTGTTCAAGTTTGTTGGGAAAACAAAACGGTCTAGGCCTACACGATCATACATTTTTGTCCATGAACATCATCACACAAATGTATGATGATGTTTTGAACAATGATGATGTTTTTGGAACAAAACTATCGATCAATTTTCAAAATATTTGCTGGCTGTAATCACCACTTCTCTTTCTTCTTTGAAATTTGCATAATAAACTAGTAGAATCGGATAATCACCAGAAATACACACTTTTGTTGCCTACACAATGTACTTCTTTCTATAAAAATTTTGATCGATTTAAATACATTGTTACAGTAGTCTATACCTCGGGAGAATAATTGTCTTTACATTTACAATGAGTGTCAATACGTTAACATCAAATGGAACTCACGCCTGACAGATAGATTCAACGAGTTCTATCGATTAGGCCTTCTGTTTTTTGAAAAATCAAAATGGCTCTCCAACTGACGGTTACCGCATGGTGAGCAATATCAATTCATGTCATCAAATCCCCAAAAGGCGACCTTGATATTTTTACGGTTCTCTATGTGATCCACGATGTCTCGGTTATACGGAGCACGGTTTGCGGTCCGGCATCCGACATACGTGCGGAACGGGAATGCGGCTTGCCCGTTTTGTCGTTCCAACAGGATGCGGCGAAACGGGAAATTACAGTACAGAAGTACAGAAATTGCTCTGGAGGCACTGAATGCGGCGCGGTGTCCGGACACTGGAAGTGTCTCGACCTCTTTACATTTGGCAATATTGTACTGCAGGGACCGAGCACGGTGAAGATTCCGCAGTAGTGTAAATGGGGCTAAATAGAGTTACATGTATCATTTCATGGGTTGTTTGTCGTGGTTACAATGCAGTGCGGTTTTTGTAAAAAGTGCAAGTTTGGTGGTGGTTTACGCAGACTATTATTAGGTTTATAGCGGGTGGGCAAAAAATCCGCATCGAACTTCAAATCATGATTTCTCAACAACTGTCCATTATAATTCAATGACATTTGATACCCTTTCATTGGTGTTTTGTTTAATGTGTGAAATTTTTGAATTGGCACCTTTGGTATTAGGACATTATCGCTCAATTTAAAAATCATGGTAAAAATGCGATTCCGGAATCCGATTAGAAACGGGTGGATAAAAACTTCCCGAAGTTTAAATTGTCATTTCTCAAAAACGCTTTACTACAACGCAATGAAATTTAGCCTAACACTGCTCCCTGACATTGCCTCTAATATGTGAAAGTATTGACCGAATAATTTTAATGTCTACTACGCCGTGGCGCTCATTACTAAAACGCCATATTGGACTGAAGTTCGGGATGGTTTTTTTTTCGTATCTTATTGGATTCCGGAGTCACATTTTTTTGAATGATTTTTTGAGTGATACGGTCCTAATACCAGAAGTATCAATGCAAAAATTTCACACATTAAACAAACCATTTTTAAATGACACAGTACCAAATTTCATTTAATTTAAATGGACCGCTGTTGGGAAATCATGATTTGAAGTTCGATGCGTCTTTTGTCCCACCCGATATAATAGATTAAGGTGGCGGTGGTGACAAACCCGGCGTATTTTCCCGCTGAATATGGAAATGATTTGAATGAATTTNCTGGAAGTCATCGTATCAAGGACCAACTTCATCTCATCCCACACAAACAAGCCTGTGAGGGTGATCGGCTTATCAACTGCTCTTGCTAATGCGAGAGATTTGGCTGACTGGCTCGGAATCAAAGAGGTGGGTGAATAATCAGGAGATAAATGATAAGGGACTGTCCATCTGCACAAGATGCCACTCTGTGATGTATTTGAGTGAATAAACCCATTGCATTGGTTGGCCTTTTAACCAGTCTGATAAATGCCATAGTGAGCTTCTGTTCTTCTTTCTTAGGTTGTGATTCAAATAAAAAGGGGAACTCTCAGCTATTTTACTTTGAGGAAATTCATGTATGAAAATCTGTGAAGATGGCGGAACCCAGCCATGGAAAGTCCTGCATGCTAATGTGGCCTGCATACATGTGTTTTATGTGGTCTTCTTTACTTACAATATTTCAGGTGGGGCTGTTCAACTTCCGTCCGTCTGTGCGACCAGTTCCTCTCGAGGCTCATATTGCAGGCTTCCCTGGCAAACATTACTGCCCCAGGATGGCTACAATGAACAAGCCTGCATTCCAAGGTATATACATGTACATTATAGTACCCAATCTAAAGGTCTGAATCTGCTCATTGATGAAAGTCGAAAGTCATCACTTTAACAGTCCGTTTGAAAGTACCTTAGTGTAGCCAAATGTTGAAGTGTCTACAAAAGTAAGGTGAGAAAATGTTGAAATTTGTTGCGGGTTGCTTCAAAGTATAGACCAATTGCAGTGACTATTTTTGGCCCTCGTCATGCAGTGAATGAATGACTTCACAGTTGATGAACTTCCATGCTCCTTGCTGAAGAAATCTTGCTTGCTGCAAATTGCTGGAGTGAAATTCATCCAGCTCTGCTGACGAAATCAGGATTTCAAGACTGATACTTGACTCGTAACTATGGTGATACACTCTCTTTTTCCATTTCAGCCATCAGGACCCACTCACCCGAGAAACCAGCCCTAATCTTCGTGTCGAGCAGACGACAGACGAGGCTGACTGCTCTAGACTTGATAGCCTACCTAGCGGCAGAGGACAATCCCAAACAATGGATGAAGATGCCTGAGCATGAGGTTAGTTGATTTCACTTTGCATGCTCTTTATCATTATGGTTTCCGATCTCAAGATCGGAAACCATATAATGTTTGGTCGTGGTGTCTGTGTGTGTGTGTGTGTGTCTGTCTGTCTGTCTGTCTGTTCAGTCTGTCACACCTGTAACTTTGTTCCTGCAAGAGCTACAGACCTGGAAATGTGACCTACCCCCAGGTTTCATGACCTGAGCTACAAGATGGAATGAAAATTTCCAGTCTCCGATACCTGGTTCATGGTGAAATTGATATATCAAAAGTTGAGATTTTGTCTGTCACACTTTTGTTTCTTGAATAACTTGTCTCCAACGCCAGGTAGAGCACTAGTAACAAGTTCCTTCCCTATGTTTATGGCCCTTGGCAAGATACTGGCATCAACAAATTTATTCTCCAGTGTCAGCATCATAATGATATTGATATATCAAATTTGATATTTTGACATATCGGGAGATCTGCCACAGTAAGTGACTTGAAACTGGTATCACAACATCATTGCTCATCCACGGATGTTATTGCAACTGAAATTTTCAGTTTGCACCTGCTCGGTCGCATGATATTTGCTGATATCGTGGTGAGATTTGATATTCAAATTTGATAACATGACATAAGTCAGAATCTGGTGATGGTAGAGACCTAAAACCTTCACCTACACCTAGGTTATCAAGGATGAGCTTTCAGATTACGCAATGACCTTGAAGGTCAGAGGTCAAGGTCAAGGTCAAACAGTTCTTCAGCGAAAATCTCCTCGGAATTTCAGGAAAAAACGAATTAGAAGCCTGAATTTACCATCCCCGATAGGTTTAATCAGGGATCCTGTCCCAGTTATGCAATACATGTACTTCTCAAGGTCAGAGGTCAAGGTCACAGCCAACCATCACAAATAACATGAGACAGAACCTGGTGATGGTGGAAGCCTAAAACCTCCATCTACACCTACCGGTAGGTTATCAAGGATGCGCTTTCAGATTACACAATGACCTTGAAGGTCAGAGGTCAAAGTCAAACAGTTCTAAAGTGCAAATCTACTCAGAATTTAAGGGGAAAACTAATTAGAAGCCTGCATTAACCATCCCCTATTGGTTTAATCAAGGATCCCTGTTCCAGTTACGCAATACTTCTCAAGGTCAGAGGTCAAAGTCACAGATAACTAGCTCTAGAGTAGTAAACTTCTCATCGGAAACCATTGACATCGCTCCGATGTCCTTTTCTTGTTCATATAGCGACTGTAGTTCATTTCAGAAGTGGCTTTCGGCCCTGATTCAGGATGGGTGCTGGTGTGATTATCATTTCGGTTGATAGATGGAGCTCTTGCATTTCAGTGTAACTTGTGAGCTTTCTGTCTCAAAAAATGGAAAAAGGATGAATTTGCCTCAAATGGTATCTGACATCCAGTCAAGTGATTGGTGTCGTCCCAAGGTAGTGGCCGTGCAGAAAACCTGTGGTCGAAATCGTACACTGCACCGTGATGACCGTCAAAATAATAATCATGAACTGGCTTCTAGAGCTATAATCAGTCATCGGAGGGTTAATAATCAGAATTGTCGGTTGCAGCTTTATTAAATAAACATCCCATATTGTCGGAGTCGCCCATTTGGGTATTGATGCAATTTCCAACGATTTACATAATCAACTAGGGAATTAGGTTTCAAATGGCTTGATTAATGATGTTTTTGTCAGGGTAGTCATCAGATTTTTCATAATTTATTGTTGTGACATTTCTTGTTTATTCAACTGGCACGTTCTGCTATTGATTTTGTTAATGGAACATAACTTTAATATTCACCATCCAATGGGTGTGTGCTCCGAGTCAGACAGTGATTTTGACAAAATATCACGACAATTGAATTAAAAATTCTGAGTATCTGAATTTGTGTGTTAATTGAAAAAGGACAAACTTATTTTTGTGATATTCACACTTGAATGGGATGCTATACTTTTCTCTCTGAAATTAACAAAGATGCACAAAATGATTGAGGAAATAAGCACTTTAATTTCATTCTCATGATGGTGTTATCAGCTGCTAAAGAAATGTACTGGAACATCCGCATGCACCTTTTTAGCTCACCTCTGTGAGGTGAGCTTCTCCCATGGTGTGTCGTCCGTCGTCCGTCGTCGTCGTCGTCCGTCGTCGTCGTCGTCGTCGTCCGTCGTCGTTAACAGGGGTGGCACGTTTCTAAACCGCTTGGGTTACAGACTTGAAATTTGGTGTACAGGTACCCTATGGTAAAAACTATCTCTGGACCGAAACTTAGCGCTGCTGCTTGTACACTCTGGCCTGTAGGGGGCGCTTTGTGAAAACCTTCTTTTGGCCATATCTCCTGAACGCTGTTAGCTAGAACCACGAAACTTTTATGGTGGGTTCCTCTGATGAGACTACATCACATAAATCCCGGGTTTTTGATTTGACCTACTTTTCAAGGTCACAGAGGTCAAAGTTCAAAATTCACTGTTTGGTGGCACATTTCATGGCTATTTGACATAGAGTGTTGTGATTTGGTGTGAAGATATATCTAGGCACCCTGCACAAATGCACCAAATTTCAACCCGATCGGAGTTCAAATATGGCCGCCAGGAAGCCATCTTGAAAAGTGGACTTTGACCCACAATTTATAAATAGGAGTAGGTAGGATGTTTTAACCTTGTCAAAATATGTATCTAGGTACCATATAAATATATAGTAAATTTCAGTCAGATTCGACGTCAAATATGGCCGCCAGGGAGCCATCTTGAAAAATGGACTTCGAACCATATCTCATAAATAGTGGTAGCTAGGATGCTGAACACCGTGCCTAAATATGTGTCTTGGTACCGTCTACTTATATGCCAAATTTCGGTTCGATTGGACTTCAACATGGCTGCCAGGCAGCCATCTTGAAAAATTGACTTTCCCAATATCTCATCAGTAGTAGGAAATGTTACGATGTTTCAATGTTGACTAAATATCTATGCAAGTATCCTGTACATTCCTGCTAAAATTTCAGTCCCAGCGAACATTACGTGTGGCCACCAGGTGGCGCCATCTTGAAAAATAGAATTTTTGACATCTGTGACCTAGACAGGAAAGCAGGGGGGAGGAGCCCCCTTTTCGCAATCTGAAGGAGGCTTGCCCCCCCCCCTTACTCATTGGATCAAAAGTTAAAGTAAAAAAAAATGGCCAGTGCCATAGATGATAGTGCTCACCTCTGTCATGTCTGTGATAAGTCTCCGTGGTTAAGTGTGAAACTGTGACTTTCATGGTGAATGTTGAAGGATCAGTTGGCCTACAGATAAGATCAAGCTGAACACACCGAGTTGGAAGAAGTATTTTTATGATCTGATCAAAGTGGGCATTGTCATATGGGGGGCATTCTCATACATTCCACCCCCACTTCAGTTGGAGTAGGCCTAGGCCTACGTGAGTTGTGCCCCTGCCCCTAAATATTTTTCTGGCAGAAACTCTGGAACACCTCCTCTGCCTGAAGGGAGGCGAATGTCACTCCAGTGGGGAGGGCACTTAGGGGGAGGGCGCAAAAATACAGGGATGAGAGTACCCTAGAAGCTCCTCTTTCGAAGCCAGCGTTTTGGAGGAAGGGCAACGCGGCAGAGACGGAACTGGTGCCCAACTACATCATTCCTGACACCTGATCAATAACAAAAAAGACCATGTGCATGTGTCATCCATTTTGAAGCATGTGAGGTAGGCTAAGTGGAACTTGTGAGAGCACGCTTGTTCTTGCTGATATTAGCATGATTAGCAGGATATACTTGTTCTGTGCGAATCATTCGAAAGCAGAAAAATTAGAGAATTGTTGAAAGATTATAATTTCAAGTGTAATTTGATTTTGGATCCAAATCTGGGCCTTTAGGCTAGCATGCATGGCAGCATGCATGCTTAGGGTAGGGGGTTAGGCGCCTAGCACTACCGTAGGCATGGACGATGGTAGGCCTAGCCTGTAGGCCTAGTGTAGCCTAGGCCTATAGAAACTTGAGGCGTTGAGCCTAGGCCTAGGCCTATGCCAGTGCTCTGGCCATGCTCCTTCTAGGCTACTAAATAAATAAATAAAAATGTGTCCCTCTAAACTAGGGCCTAAAGAGACGCATACGGTAGGCCTACCACCTGAAACATTAGGCTAGGCCTATTCTTCCCAAATGATGCTGAATCAATAATGTCGTCCTGGGTACACCTCATTATTACCCGGCCTGGGTATTCTGGGTAGCCTAATCCTTTTTGTTACCCAGGACGATCCAGGGTATAAATAGGCTAAGGTAGGCCTACCTTAACATTACCCAGTTTGAAATCCGCGCCATTTTCCACCTGCGCTCGAGGTACGGTACTATCTGACTATCTTTTTCTTGCCCGCCAAGAATTTATAGGCCTACACGTGCATTTTGAGGTGGTGATTGTCAGCATCTGTCAGAATGACAACTCGCGTTGACGACTGCGATTTACAGGCGTAGGCCTATTTGCAATCTATTCGGAATCCATCCTATAGGGATGGAATTTTCATTTCAAAAGGAAGAGAGCTGAAGAAAAATCTGGTGGATGTCGGTTACAAGTTGAAAGCAGATGTCAAAAGTCGTTGATACGAAACTGAAGTGCCTTGCACACGACACCCTGCTCTGCACTGGGAGGGTCAATTGCCAGCGAGAATGTGAACGCAGAATGTGAACGCACGTACCACAACCTCAGGCGCAGGTGGAAAATTGCGCGGATTTTAAAACTGGGTAATGTTAAGGTACCTTATTTGTACCCAGGACGGTCCTGGGTAACAAAAAGGATTACCCAGGATTACCCTGGGTAATAATGAGGTGTAGGCCTACCCAGGACGACATTAACCGATTCAGCCCAAATGATTGCATCCTCCTCTAGTCTTAGGCTAGGTAGGCCTACCGGTAGGCCTAGCAAAATGCTTTTAGAGGAAATTTTGACATTTTTTGGGTGAGGAGTGAGAAATGCCCTGCATGCCTGTACATACCGTAGTGCACTGAGCGCAATGTATTGTTAGAAGCACACTCGTCTCATGCACTACAGTAGGCTTAGAGGAAAGCCCTGCATGTAGGTCTACATGGAAATGACATGTTTTCGTGTCTAGCTGGCGAGTTAATTAACTTTCTCTGTAACCATCCAAGGTTGAAAACTGCCCAGCTAGGCCTAGCTCTAGAGTCAAAAATAAAATTCTTCCAACTTCTCTTCTTTAGCTTTTTGCACGGCCAACTTGGAGGGCCAGACCCAAAAATATGTCTGTTTGCTGTAACCCACCCTGCCCTAACAGCTTGGGTAGGTAGGTAGGCATATATTTTGTTTTAGTTGGAGGTGGAAACAAAATTAGCGATTTCCACAAAATGAAATAAAAATACCAAGTGTTTAAAAACAATGTCTTTTGGGGTTTATGACGCATCGGCATTCAGTTTTGAAGTGTAAAAAGTTTTAGGCCGGCATACTTCGTCATTGCCGGTCGGCAAATCGGGTCCTTTTGGCTAATACCCCCATAAAAAGTTTTGGGTCGGTACCATTTACGTGGGGTCGGTCAGGTTTTGCAAACAGACATATTTTTGGGTCTGGCCCAGGCACAATATCTAGTGACTTCACCGAGAAGAACTTCGCCCCGAGGTCTCTAAATCAGAACCTGGGTACAGTTTGTAACAAGAAAGTGGACCCAGGGTACAATTTCACTTGACGACATCGTGTGTACCCAGGACGACAATAATCCCTTCAGCGCTACTAGGCCTACCAGTAATGATGCATCCAAAACTGAGTATCGTAGGCCTAACGCCATCATATCGTAGGCCTAGTGCATCTCATTTTATTTATGCAGATCTCGTCTATGGCATTATACACGATGTAGACGATGTAGGCCTAGGTTACACACAGCACAGGACATGCAGGAGCTAGGCCTAGTCTAGAAATACATAAATAAAAGAAAAGAAAAAGGAAATTAAGCCTAGGGGCAGGGCCAGGCTTACGTGTAAATTTCCCGCTGTGAACAATCAACAACACAGGGATGCCAATGCATTATTGTATTTTTGTTCTTCAGATTATTGGCATATGCTATACAACGCATCGTCTCAACGTGTGATTTACAGCCCAGAGTCGCAGTCTTCCTGACACTGACAGAATTGTTGATCTTTGTCCAGACAGACGGCATTTGTCACGTTTGGACTGACCCTGTGGACCTGTGTGCTGGTGTAGGCTACTGGTCCTATCCTGTAGGCCTTGTTCAAATTTGTGGCGGCTTACCAGCAAAGATCATTTTGCAAGTCTGGTAGTGGTAAGTATGTCATCATAATTGATGGATACTGTTGGTTCAATCTGGAACACATGAAATTAGTCTTGTTCTAGTACTAGCATGATTACTACAGTTAGTGCAGAGATTACATGTAGATGTCTGGAAAGTTTTGCTCACCAAGAAATGCAGAGTTATGAGGAAATGCGTGCTTTGCAATGATATCTATTCCACACTCATATGTCAACAATACAGATTGCAGTTCGGCTATTCATTATCACTGGTGCTGATGTGACAGGAATCAAAATCCCCTTGGAATCAAAGTCCAGTTTTAATGTTCAGCAAGGGATTAGTGGGCTATTGTCATTATGTGGTGAACTTGCATTCCGAGGACGTTGATTCCTGTCACACCGGTATTGATTTTGTGGTGTTATTAAAACAAAGACAACATTCTATCTTTCCAGGTTTCCATACCAGTACCAGAAGCTGAGAGTGTAGTCGTCTGCACTACACTGGGTTCGTGGTCCACGAACTTGCAAATCTCGCTACGTTTGCGAGTCTCGCTGTGCCGGCGAGTTTTGCCCCTAACCCGGGCCTTCTCGACGTGAGTTGAGAACGAACCAAAGCAAACTGAAACAGAACAAAGCAAACTGAAACAGAACAAAGCAAACTGAAACAGAACAAAGCAAACTGAAACAGAACAAAGCAAACTGAAACAGAACAAAGCAAACTGAACCAGAACAAAGCAAACTAACCTTCTCATTTACAGCAAAGCACCAGCCCATACACTGACGAGAAAGACAGCTATTGACCGAAGTACAGTATCGTCGTACCAGCGACAATCAAAGAAGAGCACAGTGAATTGTCCACTTTATGATATTTTTTGTACATTTCTCAAAATAAATAAAATATATCATACGAATATCTCTTCTTCGTTACGTAATTCAATTACAAGATAGTGATCAGTCGGAGCATTCTTGTTCATAATACTTCAATCCATTGAAAAAAACCAGGCTAACCATCAAACGATTGAGATTGCTGATATTAAGTAGTACCGGTAGTGGAAGACTATCATTCATAGTGCCTCTGCATTGGATTGACGGTGAGTCGTGCTAGGTAACAAATTCGTTTCATTATACCACCTGCCTAATCTGTATTGGGCTCCATATCAAAGTGCATTCTGTTGTCTTCATTTTCTGGGAGGTTCCCAGCAGAACATCCTGCAGAAGGTACATTGACCTGTTGAGATCGTTTCCCATTCGTGTGAATTTTTTAACAGCCCTGCTCTGTTGAATGCTCTTTGCAACAGCAGCTGACAATCGCTAGCCTTTTGAAGCAACCTAGTCATTCAAAGTTACTGTACTACAACAAAAAATGATATCACTCCAACAATATCGTGCAGCAATTGGTGCTTACTTCTCAAAAGCTACAACACTAAGTTCACATGAACGCGATGAAGAAATTCAGCAGTGTGGCTGTAGGTGTACATTCCAGGGTACATTCGTCCCACCCATACATAACTTGAAAAGTAAACATTTTGAGGATAACGAAATACTGAGCTACAATGTTTGGTTTGACGAAATACCACTCAAATATCAGCATAGTGAGTTAAAGAATCTGCGAACTGCTACGTATTATAGCTCATTACAATGTACCTGGGATTATTATTCATCATTCTGTGCACTTCAAATGTTGTTCAAGCATCACCTACACATGTGGTTTATGTCAAATATCCTACAGCAGTGCAATGATGTTGAATCTAATCCCGGGCCAACCTATAATCCACAAATATCCAAAGTCGTTCAGGGCCATTTTCACCAAGGTAATACAGCCAAGTTTTCGCCTGATTCCGCTGGAAAACAATGTGTTGCAAATGCAGCTACTTCTTTAATGTATTCAGTCATAATGTCACCAGAACATTGGGAACGTGATGATTTGGATCAAATATTACAGAATGGAGATGACTTATATCGCAGCCTAAATGTCACAACTTACTTGGCCGTTGATGAATTGCCAACATATATCCACTGTTGGAATGAATATTTTAAACTAAAACCATTCGGAACAACAAAAAATGTCCTCCTGCAGATGGACAGTGTTCAGCCACCTTATTTATCTGTAGCAGATGCATGCAATCAGATGGCAACTTCTAGAATGGCCATTCTCATTATTGGATTTGATGCCTTTGCAGTTATATTCCACCAAAATTCATACTTTCTAGTAGACTCCCATAGTAGAAACAGATTTGGAGAGCCAACACCTGAAGGTACATCTGTGATGCTACAATTTGATGATGAATGTGAACTTGCCAACTACCTTGCTAGGTATGCTGAGAATCTGAACCAAAATGTTTTTGAGATAACATTCTTCAATGTAAGTAAAATATCATCAAAAGCCTTCAAATTGGGACAAAAGAGACAAGCAAGTAAACATGACTCTTCACAAACTGCGAAGCCCAGTGAAATATCTCGACCACTAACAAATGAAAATGAAGTCCACAAAGAACATGATAAAGTTGCAGCTCCACAAGATAATACTGGTAGTTGTGATCTTTCAACCTATTTCACAGATCAGAAAGAAAAACTTCAAAAAAGGAAAGAGTACATGAAACAGTACATGCGTCAAAAACGGAGCGAGCCGGATTACAAAACCAGCGAGAGGAAACACAAACAGAAGAAGAGAATAGATTTACATTATAAAGCTCAAGAACTAGAAAGTAAACGGCAAGTCAGGACTTGTCCAGAGTATAAAGCAAAAGAAAATGAAATAGGAACACCGAGCAAACAAAAACTTCGTATGTGTCCTGAATTTAAGCTAAAAGAAAAAAGAAGTAAACAAGAAGTTAGAACAAATCCAGAGTATAGGATTAAGGAGCTTACAAGTAAGCAACAAGTTAGAACAAACCCAGACTACAGGAGTAAGGAGCTGAGAAGTAAGCAACAAGTCAGAACAAACCCAGACTACAGGAGTAAGGAGCTGAGAAGTAAGCAACAAGTCAGAACAAACCCAGACTACAGGAGTAAGGAGCTGAGAAGTAAGCAACAAATTAGAACAGACCCAGACTACAGGAGTAAGGAGCTGAGAAGTAAGCAACAAGTTAGAACAAACCCACAGTATAAAATTAAAGAAAATGAAAGAGGAACATTAAGCAAAGAAAAACTACGTATGTATCCTGAATTTAAGGTAAAAGAAAGAAAAGGTAAACAACAAGCCAGAACAAACCCTGACTATAGGACTAAAGAGCTTATTAGTAAGCAACAAATGAGAACAAACCCAGAGTATAGGACTAAGGAGCTTAGAAGTAAGCAACAAATTAGAACAAACCCAGAGTATAGGACTAAGGAGCTTAGAAGTAAGCAACAAATGAGAACAAACCCAGAGTACAAAAGTAAAGAAAATGAAAGAGGAACATCAAGTAAACAAAAACTTCGTATGTGTCCAGAATATAAAACTAACGAGCTCAGAACTAAACAAAACATGAGAATACATCCAGAAATGAAAGAGAAAGAAAAAGTAAGTAAACAAAAAAGCCGAGAAAATCCACGTGTATATACACTTGAACAAAATAAAGATGTCATGAGGAAAAGGAAATTAAGAACTGAGGAAGATTATCAGTACATGGAAAGGGAGGCAAAACGCTGCAAACGTGCTATGGACCGGGAATATCAAGTGAAAGAAAGAAAAAGAAATACAAGTAAAAGAAAAGCCAGCAGGACAAAACCAGGTGTTAAAGAAATTGAATCGGCATCAAGAACAGAAAAATTGTATGGAGATAGCATAGCAGACAGCATAAACATATTTCATGAAAATGTGTCTAGTGGACCAGTTTACGTGTGTTCTTGTTGCCATCAGACATGGTTCAAACACTCTGTTATTGAAGTAAGGAAGGTCCACGTCCCAACAGATCTACAACATCTCCTATCTGAATGTCTTACAGGATATACTTCAGTCAGCAACAAAGAGTGGATGTGTAGAACATGCAGAGAAACCATTTGTAAAGGGAAAATACCAAAGTTGTCGATCAAAAATAACATGGGATTCAAGGTAAACGAAAGGCCTCCAGAATTAGACTTGCATCAGTTGGAAGAAAGATTGATATCATTGCGTATTCCATTCATGCAAATGAGAGAACTGCCAGTTGGTGGACAGAAAATGGTCAGAGGCAATGTTGTCAATGTCCCCATTGATGTCTCAAAAACTGTTTTGTCTTTACCAAGAAATCTGACAGATATGGAAACGGTACCGGTAAAATTGAAAAGGAGAATGCAATACAAGAGGAACGAATTCATTGAAAACATCCGACCAACAAAAGTACTAAATGCTTTAAAGTGGTTAAAAGATAACAGCCCATTCTACAAGGACATCAATATCAGTACCGAGCAGCAATGGACAGAATCACTTCACCCACAACACTCTGGCGAGATGTCTGCATTTGTTGACAGAAGAGAAACTGAACCTGTCCCAAGCACATCAACAGAAACTGAACCTCTCCCGAGCACATCAACAGAAACTGAACCTGTTCCGAGCACATCAAGAGAAGTTGAACCTCTCCCAAGCACTACAAATACAGAACACGTAAATTTGCCTGCAGCTGATGAAGACAATGAAAATAATTCTGAAGATGATGATAGTGATAATTTCAGTGAGATCGATGAGACTGAACTTACAGCATCTGGAAATATGGACACAATGCTTGATACTGCTGAACTGACTGAACCTGAGGAATACATTTTTGCTCCTGGAGAAGGACAAACTCCTTTAGGTTTATTTCATGATAGTAATGCAGAATATCTCTCATTTCCTACCATATTCTGTGGACAAGATAGATCCGACCATCCAATAGAAGTACATTACAGTGATATAAGTAAATATGAATTGAGAAGTGTAGACCGCAGAGTCGCCCAAAATATTCCAAATGTTTTCTTCAAACTGAAAAAGCTCCAGATCAAACAAATGTCAGATAAAGTTAAATTAGCTGTCCGACGTTGTAAAAGTAAAGGAGAAACCTACACTGCCCAGCAGATGTTGGATGATGA
>NMRB01003147.1:19855-38522 GCA_002633025.1 Notospermus geniculatus
AAACAGTCAACTGGGGGTGTCTTTATTGCTTTTCTCAGAGGGGCCTGGATTGAAGCACTATGAAAATTCACAATGATGGCTCGCCCTTAAAAGGATTTGGCAAGACGGGTATGATAAATAAACATCCGGTTACGGATATCCGCAGGCGCCGAAGGCACAACAGTGGGGAGGGGGCTGCCCCATAAAAATTTGAAATCTAGAAATGCGATTTCCTGACATTTCTGGGGCATTTTTCGCACCTCATAAATGCCTAAATTCTATGTTCTATCCGATGTGAACAGCATGTGGCCAGGCCAAAAGACAGGAAAACTCGGATGCATGAAACCATGAAAACCAAACATGGACACCATCAGAGGTAAAAAAAACTACTATAATATCACCAAGGTTTAATAGGAGCCTATTATATTTTTCTGACACTACTGAACTGCCCACTGTCCTCGACATGCCCGACTGTTTTCCCGTCACTGTAGAACTGCGGCCAATACCGAAGCCTTCTAAACCTAGCGGCGGCTTTGGGAACCAAAACGGCAGTCTCTGTCAGGCTGATTCACATGTCAGGTGATATTGTTCATACTGTCAGACTAGTGCACTTTCAATGCGGACCCTAACCCACTCCTCAATAGGTGTCAATAGTGGTTAATGAAATGGTCCATGGACCACGTGCTCACCTGGGAGAACAAATGCAAAATGTTAAATCGAAATTATCAAAGTTGATGATCCCATTTGATTCCCAGGTCTATATATGGCAGTAGGAGCTGATTCCACATCTTTAACTCCGTTTCGAAATGAAATATCTGAAACTAACACATTTGATTATGTCAATATCACCATGATCCCAGCATTTATGAGTCCATCCAATTTGGCTAGGGTTCATTTCCATTGCTGTTGTGCTAAAGGAGCCGAGTTGTGCCATCGCTGATAAAAGCATGATGGACAAAATATCAAGTATGGTATGGTATGGTCGATTTCATAATGATTCGGGCATCGGTCAGTGACAATTAGAGGTTGCGCAGCGGTGCGACTCCCGCTCCCACTGCGAGTTGATCTTCGAGTCGTTTTCGGAACTCGTGACGCCATACAACTGCGCACGACTGTGTCGAAATGACGTAAACTAGCTTGGGTTGCCATGGTCACCATGGAACTCGGGTATGTCACGGACGCAAGTGAATTTTTACCATATTGCTGATTTACGCGTTTATACAGCGATTTAGCGGTAGGATTTGCTGAAATAAATCCTAAGAAGGTGAGGATAACACAAATAAATCCTAGTTTGAAAAATACAGTTTGCAGAAGTGTATGGCAAGCGGTTTGTCCACTTTGTACAAAATCTATGATTTTGAATTAAAAACCTATATTTTGTCGACAAAATTATACTTTTTGACTCAAAAACATAGATTTTGTTCTCCGAATTACCATTTTGTCTTCAAAATCATAGATTTCTGGGGTGCGAAAACCTGGGGGGGGGGNATGATGGACAAAATATCAAGTATGGTATGGTATGGTCGATTTCATCATGATTCGGGCATCGGTCAGTGACAATAGAGAGGTTGCGCAGCGGTGCGACTCCCGCTCCCACTGCGAGTTGATCGTGGAGTCGTTTTCGGAACTCGTGACGTCATACAACTGCGCACGACTGTGTCGAAATGACGTAAACTAGCTTGGGTTGCCATGGTCACCATGGAACTCGGGCATGTCACGGACGCAAGTGAATTTTTACCATATTGCTGATTTACGCGTTTATACAGCGACTTAGCGGTAGGATTTGCCGAAATAAATCCTAAGAAGGTGAGGATAACACGTTTATACAGCGATTTAGCGGTAGGATTTGCCGAAATAAATCCTAAGAAGGTGAGGATAACACAAATAAATCCTAGTTTAAAAAATACAGTTTGCAGAAGTGTATGGCAAGCGGTTTGTCCACTTTATACAAAATCTATGATTTTGAATTAAAAACCTATATTTTGTCGACAAAATTATACTTTTTGACTCAAAAACATAGATTTTGTTCTCCGAATTAACCCCCCCCCCCCCCGACAAAACAATCTTTAAAGCCGCCATACACGTTCAATATTATTGCATAATATGGGGACCAAAATGGGCAATATTATTGCCAATCCTTCCACCCATCATGCCAGAAGCACGTGTCTATATTTTGAGCCCCATATTGTGCAATAATATTGATCATGTATGGCCCGCTTTAGCTATCTTCAGAAGTTCTGAGGTGGGTGCTAGGTAGGCCCTAGGCTGTACCTATTTTCGGAGAGGTCCAAATAATGTCAAAATGAGCTTAAGAATGTTAAGTAACCCGTAGGCCTGCCCTTTGTTTTTTTATATGATCATGGGATTGGAATCCCAAGAACCCCTTGAAGCCCCAGTCATAGAATGATGATAGGCCTAGTGAGTGAAGTTCTTTCTAAAAATGAACAAATTCTGATACAATAACCACAGGTTTTCTTAAGTCAAATCAAGGCAGTGCAGTGGAAGTTTATATTAGGCCTAGGCTAGGCCTAGGACTAGAAGAGCCTTTTATTTAGGTACCTTTTTCATTTTCATTTCAGGTGATCCTCCATCATGCTGGTAGGCAGCATAATGCTGCTGAATTAGCCGTCCTCATTGAGGAATATGAGGGTGATGAAGATAAATTGCTGATAGTTGCGGAAGAATAGGGCTTAATTAGTGATGTGTTGTTGGAGGATGAAAACGACGATTATATCCCTTTTTTCCAAGACTCGGCCTATGAATAGGCCTATGCAGCTGAAAAATTCGGAGCAAAATTTCTTTTCTCAAAAGAGGACATGAAAGAATTGGAAGAAGCCCTGTCGCTTCCCGAATTCATTCGTTGTGGCAACAGGATAAAGGCGACTAGGCTAGAGGCCTTAGCCTTAGTTTTGAGGAGACTCAGCTATCCAAACCGATATGTAGACTTACTCAAGGATTCTGGCCGTAATACGTCGGAATTGTCAAGGATTTTCAACACCACAGTTCACAAAATTTATGAGCTTCATTCTCGCAGGCTTGAGACTTTTTGTCAGCCATGGCTGTCAGCTGACAAGATCAATGCATTCTCTGATGTAATACTAGGCAAGGGGTTCCCTATGAAGAACATCTTTGGATTCATCGATGGAACAGTACGTCCCTCCTGCCGACCTGTTCGTGACCAAAGAATGGTGTTCAACAGACATAAAAGGGTACATGCTGTGAAGTTCCAGGTTGGTAAGGCAATAAAATTAATCCATCTTTGGAATAAAATGCAACAGTGTAATACTGCACAAACATTATTCCAGCTGTTGTCATTATTCCTGTGCCCAGTTTAATCTTAAGTCTAAAGTTTGACTTAAGTCATCATGTGACCAGGTTTCAGCAAATCATATGACTTCATGTCAGACTTAAGTTTTTTCTTAGACTTATGATTCTTTGTGAAATCCAGACGTGATCTCTTATTGAAAAGGCTGAGACATTTTTACTAATACGTGATTGCAAATTTTCTCATGGTGTCTCTTGTTGTTGTATCAACAGTATGATGCAACTATGGCAAGCATTGAAGTAATGGGCCATGCAACCAGGGGCCTAGGGATGGGTCCGAAGCCCGTACGGTGCTATGATGCATCATTGTTTTCTTATATAGTTACTTCTTTTTTTATTACAGTGTGTCATAGTACCCAATGGCAAACTCGTCCCCAGTGGGTTTACGTTCCTACAACACCACTGGAAAGGGCTGACGACTTCAGGAATACTGCGCATGCGCGATACACTAATTTTGAGGCGAATCACACCGAAGCTGGCACCCGCGGTTTGATGTTCCCAACTAAACTATTCGTTTGAAATTGCTCTAATACTCAAACAACTTCGTGTCTTGGGTGTATTATATGGCTTTTTAGGCATATATGATCTTTTTCAATCATCGAAGAACGAAATATTGTGGGAAACAAACATTCTGGCATGCTGCCAGCGGTTGTCCAGAAATTTTGGACAAGTCGCCAGCCCTTTCCAGAGATATCCGCGGATGAGGTAGATCTGGGTACGAGACCGACCCAATGGGTTAATAGCAAATGTGTATGGACCTATGGAAGGCAAGCGTCATGATTGTGCCCTTTTGCGAGAGAGTGGGATCTTGGGAAAAAATGGCTCCTGCTCAGAACTTACAACGGGGGATGAAATTCCAATGGCACTGTAGTTGTACGGTGACCCTGCCTACCCACTACGGCTTCTACTATACAGCCTATTTGGTGGTGGCTATCAAGCACCAGAACAGGAGGAAATCAACAAAAGGATGTCTGCTGCTCGCACAAGTGTAGAATGGGGATTTGGTAGAATCGCCCAACATTTTGCCCTCCTCGATTTCAAAAAGAATTTAAAACTGTTGTTGCAGCCCATTGGAAATTATTATTTTGTTGGTGCTAAACTGGCAAATGCACACACATGTTTGTATGGCAGTCTGGTAGGTTTATATTTTGAAATGGAACCTCCATCGTGGGAAGAATATGTTGCTAATTAAGCACAATGGACCTGCAGAATTAGTCATTTGGTAAATTCTACTCAAGTCATGTGGTAAACTAGTCATTTGATGCACTAGTCATTGGGTGAGGTCAGAATTCCGTCTGTGTTAGGCGTAATGTGTTTAGCGTTGCAGATCTGTTAACATTCTTGTCAACCTGAACCAGCAAACAGGCCAACAGCCTGTTAACATGGTGCGTTTCAAAACGGCTTGTGGTAACCGACTCGACGCGACGCGACCACTCGATGACTCGATGGTTCCTAGGGGGCGGTATTTGGGCTAAGTACAGCAGTACACTGACCATTACCGGTGCCTTAGAAAATTTGTTGCAGAAATACACCTTCCCACTTTGACTCATTTTACATAAAATTACATCATCTGGTTGATCTGAGCCACTAACCTAATTGCACCTTGCACCCCTCTGGTTATAAGTGGGCCATTCCAATCCTCTATTAAGTAGGAGAGATTAAGCAATCATGTGCATCAAGGCAAGGGGAATGCATAGTGGTTGCGGCCCAACGTTATTATTCATCGGATTTGAAAATTTAAAAATGTTGTTGATATTAAAGAATTCTCTGTTAAAGTGCATAACTTTCTAACCCATGTAATCTTGGCGCATCATTACTTGACTTGGCCCATTTTCCGTGTGACGTATTGTAAGCTGCGTAGCCAGTGCAGAAACAGGACGCAGATCGTATATATTCTCGCATAGTCGTAAAACCGTAAAACTTGCGTGTAATACTGATGGCGACGAAGTTTACTTATGTCGGAATCCACAAACTACATGTATCTCGAAATGGTAGCAAAGCAAGCCAAGGATGGGCGTACCTGGATCAGCGGAGATCGTGCGTCTCAGAAATACGAGGGCCTACATGCGATAAGACAACAAATTTATCCCAATTTCACACGATGACCATTTTTCTTCTATTACCGGTATCATTATCCCTATAGTGTAATCACTAGGCCTATACTTGGCCGATTTGCGCGTTTTGAAGCTTCCCTAGCAACCATCGAGTCGTCGAGTGGTCGCGTCGCGTCGAGTCGATTACCACAAGCCGTGCTAAACAGGCTGTTGGCCAGAACCCAGTTGGGTGTTTCTATGAACCATGACAGAACAAGGATTGCTGGAAACCAAAGGAGGTTCCACGGTGACGTCAGTCTTATTTCAAGATGGCGGCGGTCAATGTAAACAACACCACGTGAAATTATACGCGAAATTCACACCAAAAATATCATGCTTACTCATCAAAATGTATGAAAATAACCCAAATGGCCTTTGAGGATTAATATACAATTTGCCATTGCCGTAATAAATTTGAGTTATTCATGGCGATTTATTGAAATTTCAACAGTTTGATCATGCTAGTCTCACGTCAATCGCCAATTGTCTGTGTTGGGAAAATGTGCTTTGTCATCATTTTAACATGTTTAAGAATGGAAGGGCATTCCCGCCGCTTAGAACAATAAGAATATATGCAAATGAAACCAAAAACACCAAAGATCCCCTTGGAACCCCTCATTATGATACTGTTTAGTGACTTTGAAAATGACCTTCATTATAGGTTGTTTTACATACATTTCCCATAATTCGGCTTTGATATTGAGCCAAATGTGATGGAAAAGCTCATTATTATCATTGATGTAAGGGGCAATGCAATGAAGCCAAACTAATGTTGATTTCAAATTGTTTGAGCTGCTCGCTGATATGTGCACGAAGGAGGTCGCCATGTTTCTGCCGGCTTCAAGCTCACGCAGGAGTCTATAACATAATATGTGATCACGTGATGTGACGTCACCGTGGAACCTCCTTTGGCTGGAAACAATACTCTATTGGCTTATTGCATGTGTATGCAGGTAATACTACAAGCCTAGATACACTAGTGTACTATGTCTGTACAAGCAAAGTACTGACAAGTCGTACAAGATGGCAACTGCAAAACGGATTAAGTGGACAGTAGACAACATCACAGAGCTGCTGAATGAATTATTAAGGAGGGCATGGTAATTTCAAGACAGCTAAGAAGAATGGAAAAGTAAAGGATTTCTATCGAAGTGTTGGGTAAATTGTTAGTGTGGAGATTGGTGGCACTATGGTGGACAATTTGTAACGAAATCTTGAACGGGAATACCGAGCAATAAAACAAGCACAACAGCAATCTGGAGCGGGCACTGATGCTGACCCTGAGCTAAGACAATCTGAGGAACTGTACCGGTTATTTGAGGCGTATTACACACTTTATTTTCCACAGCGGGGAGCAGTGAAACTCCACTGTATAGTTACAGCCTCGGAGATTGACAGACCAGGTGATCCAGGGCAGTCCAAAGGTCAAGACCAAACCTTTTCGCACAGTTTCGCCCACAGCGACTCTAAGGCAGCGTAGTCCCCCCGGCTTCTACATCCAGCGATTACAGGAGCATCTCCCCAACCCCTTCTCTACATCTTGATGCTTTCTCAATTTGTAATGGAAGTGGGAAAAAATGTCCAAGTGCAGAAGGTCAGCAGTCTCAGGATGGAGGATCCAAAAAGACAAAAACCTCTCATTATTTGACGAATTCTGCTGAACGGCAAGAGAAATTGCGGACCCTCTCATACAGCAGAATGACCTCTTGGACAAGTTGAACGATAACTTTGATCAGCTAAATGATAACTTTAGTGTGTTCAATGATAATTTTAACCAACTAGTGTTTGAAGTGCAGCTCATTAGAAACATCATTGCCGCATCAAGAGGTATCCACACTAGCTGCAAATAGGGCCTTTGCTTTGGTCCTTTTAATTGTATATGCAGATTTCAAAATAAATTCCATTATGAAATGAAGCGAGACACTTTATGAATAATAAATGTCGCCTATTTCACAACCTACATGTAAACAATTATTTTGGAGAACATCACTACCGAAAAAAAAACACTTGGAGAACATCACTACCAAAAAAAACATTATGACCATTAATCGTAACGACATCTTCTGTTCCATCAAAAAACTTAAAATGCGAAAGGCCAAGATAAACAGAGATAGAGATACCATGAAAAGTCGTCAATTTTACAATACTAAATCGGCAAAAATGCAAATCATTGGTTCATCTAACCCATACTGCCTAATTTTAGCGCCCTTTGAACTATCATTTATTCGCTTTCCTTTACTGAATGTCGAATAGTTTCCGTCAAGTCCTGACAGTTTCTCGGGTCTGAATGGAAACGTTTCTTTCAAAAGACATTTCCCGGACTGACATCAGATGGATATATATTTGTATTTATTTCATGAAAAATATATTGCAATAGAAGTAGGAAGGGCCGAGGCCGAAGCATTAGTGGCCCTTATTAACAAAATTAAGCATAGAATTTAAGACGGTGAAGAACGAACAAAGAAGTAATATACATGGATATTAAACTAAGGGTAAAATGAAGTCACGTGGTGAGAGGACATACCACGGACAAACAGAATATAGACAATACGAAACGATGGTAAAAACATCAGATGGATACCAGCGCGGCATTCGACTTGCACATCCACAGTCAGCACACCACGTTCGCACCTGGTCGTTTTTCAACGACAGGTGACTATTTACATATTAGAATGTAAATGACTGGGAATTTACTCACCTATCGGCTACACCTGAACGATGTCACTTACATACCCACGCCATCAAGTAACATCTGCCGAGGCGTGAGAATGACAAATGTCGTAGTGACAGACCGGTGATAAATTTGATTCGCATTTATTCCGAAGTGATGACGAATTACATAGCAGGCCACGGAATCCTCATTCTCATGACTGTGGAGATTTGTGGAACGGCCAAAGAGCTTGAAAAGACTTTTAAAATGATATAAATATGAACAAAGGACGCCTATTTGATTCCGAGGCAGCATATTTCTATCTGTTGATAATACATTTATGGGGTGTAAATCCAACCGTTCAAAAGTTAACTGCACATCCCCACCCATTCTCCTGTACATAGCTCCATTGTACACTCATGGCCAAAAGTAAATGGACAGCAGTTTATCTTGAATATCTCCAAACCAATGGGGTGAAGAAAATTGAATCCGACATATGTAGTGGTAAATTTTCCTGGCTATCTAATGGTATCAGCGTCGAAAAAATCCGCTGAAAACCGCATTGGACAGAAGGAATTTTGTAAAGACATGTTTTTTGCTACTTTTTTATTTGCATGATTTCATTGAAAATTTTTATATCACTGTGTTCTACTCATCGAGGCCTTTCATAAAATATCCTAAAATTTCAAATATTCCGTGTAGAAATGTGATTTTGGGGCACTTTTATCCAAATATTTTTGGCCACGCGTGCAACACCTTTGACACAGGCCTCTGCACTATTGTGAGTTGTGGTGGTGAATGAAAACTAAGTATTGTCATTTCTCGTTCACAATGAATAAAGAAACCCAGTTGTGGCTGAAGGTCGCGTTTGTCATGCATGGTCAATTTCCATAACAGGCTGCGTCAATTCAGTGGATTCCTGGTAGTTGACCAATTCACAGCCTGTTGGCACCCCGTCAATCCCACAAACTATTCAATGGCCATTGATTTTTATCTACCGGCATGACCATTGGGTTCAAGGGGCTCTGTCAAAGGTGTTGCAAGCATGGGCAACATAATTTTGATAAAAGTGCCCCAAAATCACATTTCTACACGGAATATTTGAAATTTCAGGATATATTATGAAAGGCCTCGATGAGTAGAACACAGTGATATAAAAATTTTGAATGAAATCATGCAAATAAAAAAGTAGCAAAAAACATACCTTTACAAAATTCCTTCTGTCAAATGCGATTTTCAGCGGGTTTTTCCGACGCTGATACCATTAGATAGCCAGGAAAATTTACAACTACATATGTCGGATTCAATTTTCTCCGCCCCATTGGTTTGGAGATATTCAAGATAAACTGGTGTCCATTTACTTTTGGCCATGAGTGTATATGTAGCGTCTAATTGATATCCAATGATGAAGTTCAAATCCCAATATCAAAAACTTAGGAGCAACTTCTGACGCGGGAACTTTTTGAAAATTACTTGAAAATGACATTTTCCCTGAAATAAAAAAGAACTAAAGTTGCCCCCTGAGAGTCACCACGAACTGACAAGATAGAGCTTTTGGCCAACGGCCTAATAGTGTACTTGGTAGTTAACAATAGAGCTATACGTCAACCGATCGTGTTCCCGATGAACAATGGATGATTATTTTCCACGGCCTTTTCCCATTTGGGGCAAAATACTAAATTACGCCGAAGAATAAAACCCTGACCTTGTCGATTGCAGGGACTTGTCACCCTGTTTGGGCTCCAATTTTTGAGCTCCATGGATTATGATGGCCTTCATTTGCATCCGATTCATCAATCAAAAATTGTGAAGCTTATACATAGACCGTACATTACACACAGAAAAATATTCATCTCAGCTTGAGATAAAAATGAAAAAAAGAAGTTACTTTTGTATCTCAAGTTGAGATCTTTGAATCTCAGTACGAATAACTTATGTTTCATGTTGAGATAGGACTGTCTCAAGTCAAATCTGCCAGCTGAGATGACGGCCGTCTCGATATGAGTTAACAGTGGTCTCTATTTGAGACTGAAATGTGTTCAGTTGAAACGAGGTTTATTTCGACTGTCCCCAGTCAAATATTCTGGATGATATTTTGTGCTCTTCTCTGGAGACAGATGAGATGACGTTCATTTTGATATGAACTTATGGATTGTTTGTATCAACCCGACAGTTGAGTTCTTTATCAACCCCAATTGTTGGATCTTTCAACCCAACAGTTGGGTTGTTTGTAACCAACCACATGGTTGCAACAACCCTTAGTAGAGTTATTTGGCCTTGATTGCTTAACTGTCGCAATGCAAAAAGACCGCAACTGTCTTAAAATTCAACTTAGCCAATAGGCCGAGAAGCTGTGTAGAGTTCAGTTTGATAGGGTAGACCAATGCACAGCACAGAGAATCTTTTGCATGGTATTGGTTGAGAGAAAACTGACGCTGTACAATTATTGTCTTTATAATTCTGAAAGGGAAACATTCACATCCTATAATTTGTATCTCAGATTTCAAACAATAGTTTATCAATATTCTTATATGTTTGCATTCGTAAGTCAGCGTTTCTGTAATATTTTTTTTGCAAATTGCAACACTGTTATCTCGTCAGGCCCAACTGGTGGCCCGCACTGATCTAGTTTATTTGCGATGACCAATATCTCGATTCGATGTTATTGATATCTCAAGCGTGAGATACGTTGCGTATCGGGAGGCTTAACACGCTATTTGTCTCAGGTAGAGTCACAAATATATCAGGTTTTGCCACTAGACAGATGCTTTCTCGATTCGAGATTTTATTATCTCAAATACAAGATATTTGTGTTTCAAAGGGCTTCAAGACATCACTTATCTCAAATGGAGATGAATATTTTTCTGTGTGTAGATTCATCAGGCCAAACCCCCTATCGACCGTGTCGATTGAGTAGCACATGCCACCCTTTCATCATTGGACAATTGTCAACGAAGCACTTCGTCTAGGAAGGCAGACGTGAAGATGATTGGCTGAGTTTTCGTCGCGTTGCTTGACGTCACACGCCGAGGACCGTGGAAGTAGGATATAATCCGACGTCGTGGTAGGGACCATCACATCTTTCGAGTCAGCATTCGTTTGAAGATATCAATATGAAACTGTTCGTATTCTTGGCACTGTGTCTGCTCCTCGCTGGATGCATCCAAAACGTTGAGTCGGATTCGTCTGCCGAAGATTATGCCGACAGCATGGAAAAGCGTGAGTATAAAGGCGTGTTTCCACTAGACCGGTGTAGTAGAATGTCATGTACCCCGATATGAGATGTCCCCCATCAAAAGATTCTGACGGAATAAGTGGCAGCTACAATAGGCCGGACACTAACAGACAGGAACTTCTGTCACGAGATGTGCCCTGAACAAAAGAAGCGGACATCTGGTATCGGGAACATTAGATTTCATTACACCTGTTTCCGCAGCGGTTTAGCGGCGCCGGGCGGTTTTCACAGGCATTGGGCAATAAAGGCGCCATGTATTGTTAAACCATCGTATTATTATCCAAAACCCTGTGAAATCACAAAACGCAATGCGGGAAACCGGTCTAGTGGAAACAGGCCTTAGAAGCTGTAGAAACCGGAAATCACGCCGTGTTAATATAAGTACCTCATAGACATAGAAACCTAATACGTCCACCCCGAACCCCCTCCCCGTCCCAACACCAGCTGCAATTCACTCCCAGGTTCCAATATTTCTGGGCAACTTCCAGTACGTGGAGTTCTTACGTAAAAGGTCCCTTACTAATCAGCAGTCCAGACGTAGGGCTTCACTTTACCCGCAACGATAGCCGTTGCAGCGCCAGTTGCAGATCCGTAGCTCGGCAGGTTCCGTTCTGCCTCACGGTCTTTACGAGCGTAGCCAATCAGAGCCATTCCCGGCTCTTCACGTCCGTCGCATGGGACAGTAAGCCGTGGTGCCTTGTACCTTGTGTCTTTTCAAGGGCAAGTAAAATACCTCATCCAAGTGAGGAACATGAGTAGCTTGTGATGTGCTCCTCCGTACTTACCAGGGCCAATAATGCTATAGCGTCGGCCCTGACGGAAAAATGAAATACAAAATCAGAAAGTATGAGTAATTTGAGTGTAGCCCGCAGCACACGAGGCAGTTATTGCACATTGCTAGCAATTAAATAGAAAACAACAAAATTGCACCGTGTGCGGATTTTTTGCAGAGCTCATTGCTTCTTGCAGGCAACTTACTACTCCTACAAAACACCGTTTAATTTTATTTATTGCTCGTTGCTACGTGGTAAGAAAGACGCCGTTGTTTTCAGCGCACACGGCGCAATGCTTGTTGCTGCAATGAGCTACATGTACATGTACATTGCATCGTGTGCTGGGGGGGGGGGGCTTTATATTATTGTCTGCAAGTCGTAGGCTTATGCGTGCATATGGAAGGTTTGTGAGCAAGGTATAAAAACGAACATTAGGGAGTTTAAGAAATCAAACGATAAACGGTAACTTTACAACAACGGTATTTTTCATACTGCGAATTTACCATATTATATATTGCATTTTCCGTACACTGTAAAAAATGGAATAGTCCCCGCGGGTACATTTTACCAATGCCATCGGCAATTTCGATTTTACCACAGAAAAGGGTAATATTTGCTCAAAAGCGCCGGACAATATTACCTATCTGTGGGTATTCTCAGGCGCCTTCCTTATTATTGGAGGTAATGTTTACCTGGAACCGTGGGTAAAACTGGGGACAAGCTTACTACCTATATTCCCGTAGGTATATAGGTAGTAAGCTTGTCCCCAATTTTACCCACGGTTCCAGGTAAACATTACCTCCAATAATAAGGAAGGCGCTTGAGAATACCCACGGATAGGTAATATTGTCCGGCGCTTTTGAGCAAATATTACCCTTTTCTGTGGTAAAATTTACCCGCGGAGACGATTCCATTTTTACAGTGTACAAAAAATAACGTTGTCGTAACGTTAACGTTTGTCGTTTGATTTTTTAAACTCCCTATTACCTGCACTCACGGTCTCTCAATTTCGATGAATAGAGTCGACACATGTGTTGTATCGGATCTTGCCCAATCTATGCACAGCAGCTATGCACATTTTTTTTTTTATTTTCATTTTACAGTTCGCCTGAGGGAAAGGGGTAAGAATTCTTGTCATTCTATCAATTCATCCTTCTCCCATAAATGTATCGATATAAACATTTGCAGATAAAAACCATTACGTAGACTTGATTGACAGCTGAGCGCTTAACCGGGACACTCTGACAGCCGGCAATAATAATCTAAATGCGATGACAGAAATATTCAGTCAGTGCTGTTTTGGGCTGGCGAAACCGCTGTGGATACCAATATATTCCGTCCGATTGTCTTTTCAGGGGTTCTCAAGGGAGGTCGTTGGACAATGGGCAGCAAAGGCAAAAGTGGCGGGCGGCGCTAATAATGGCTGGTAAATATTGTTGTCACTCATTAGTCAAAATCCCTCTGAAAGCCTGCCGCACACGGGAGCTACCTGCTGAGCAAAAAGTCATTCGAGACCGTTTGCTCAGCAGATAGCTCACCGAAAGATACGCGCACACGGGGGCTCTCTGCGTCACGAGGCAAAAAACTCACCGAAATTACGCGCACACGCGAGTTATCTGCGGAGCAAACGGTCTCGAATAACTTTTTGCTCAGCAGATAGCTCCCGTGTGCGGCAGGCTTTACGTATATAGTCCTCGTCCCGAACTGTGTAGACTTTGTTGAAGTAATTTGAAAAAAATCATTCCCATGACAATTGTTTATGAAGCAGTTCCATTACAAATTGGTCCCACTGGTAACTGCCCGAGTTATGTTTTCGTGTGTTTCATCGCTATTCATTTTGTTGTATTCTATTGGACTTTTCTATCAGACCCAATGGCTATGGCATTAGTAGAGGCCTTAAGATCCGTCACATCGCCGTCCCCGTCCCCGTCGTGGGCAAACAACGTCACGGCGTCATGCACTGCTGATTCCTGAACACGGAGCAGTTTTTGGGGCATCAGAATCTATTGAAAGACTGTGTAAATACAAGTGTTGTCAGCACGCTGGGAGACTTGAAGCAAAAGTATATATGCCTTGAATATACCCGAAATTCGATGGTAAACTGGTCAAAATTCACGACGGAGAGTTAGGAAATTTACTCACGTCGTCAGAGCATCCACGCCGTACTACAGTCCGCCGGGACCTTCTCCACGCGGGGGAATCCCCCCAATTGATGAGGTAGACGCAGAAATGGGATCACGACGGGGACGGCGACGGCGACGTGACGGATCTTAAAGTCTCTATTGGCCCTGGTAGCATGAAAGAGGCTATCTCAAACTACTCATGTCAATCGATTGGATGGGGTCTTTTACTTGCCCTTGCAACGCCACAAGGTACAACGCACCACGTCCACGGCTTCTTCTCCAATGCGATGGACATGAAGAGCCGAGATGATTATTTCAATTTAAAAACGGGCCCAGCGGCTTTTTAAGTGACACGGCAACCACTAGCTTATCAGGGCTCCAGTCAATCTCCAGTTGTAGTCGATACATTGTAGTCTGGACTTCACCAAAGGTGTCATTATGTGAGCATCGGCTTTTGGCTCATTTTCGGTGTACCCTGGCGAGTTTGGGTTACAAAACAAGTGACCTCCGAGATACCGAAAAGTATTTGCGTCATTTTAAGCCTGAGCTTTCACGCTGGCTATGTCTTCTATTTCAGTGCCAACAGACCATCGCCGGGCTGATACACATTTTCTTTGGTGAATCAAATCCGATTTAAATGTATATCTCATCAATAAAATGAGCTCGTGGTGAGTAATTCGCCTCATCCTGTATTCTTCGAAATCGGAAGTAATCGTTTTTGTTCAGCACACGTGTAATAATTCATGCGCTCTACGGACATCCTCGTGCGGAGTAGAATTCTGAACTTTGTGCTGGGTCAGACTGTACATAAAAATAAAGGGTTGCGACGAAAGCAACGCAAATATTTATTTCTTAAACATGGAAATCAAGGTGGTTATTATGTAAATGTGCAATGCTAGAAATTCTCGTCGATTTCTTTCCTCAGTTATAGGTAAGAGACTAAAGTGAACTAACGAAAACGTAAGGGTAGGATCGCCATTGTAACCGGTGATGTGATTGGTGAGGAGTAAACGTAATGATATGTGGCGCCACTGGTAAGATCCACTTTGCTTACGTCCTGTCTGCTATTGGTTCACACGCCCATTGACAGCCTTTAATGAGGATCTTAACCCACTGCCTCAATAGGTGTCGCTGGTGGTTAAAACTATTGAATTGAAAGGCACGTTCAGCATGTTCAGGTCCTGATCAATTTCCCACACAAAGGCATTCATTGGAAAGGACCAGGGGCCATATTCATAAAACGCTTCTAAGCCTAGTTGACAACTTTAGTAAATTGGCCTGTATTTGGCTACTATCCCTAGTTGACTTCCAAGTGTTATTCAAAAAATGTTGCTGGGCCTAGTTGCATGCTAGGTTGGCTTGTTAAA
Organism: Notospermus geniculatus; assembly: GCA_002633025.1. NCBI lineage: Eukaryota > Metazoa > Nemertea > Pilidiophora > Heteronemertea > Lineidae > Notospermus > Notospermus geniculatus. The sequence goes on from NMRB01003147.1 coordinate 35,400, forward strand.
GTTAAGAGGTGATCTGGGGCACTAGTTGCCAACTAGGCCTACATGTATTTCATTTTCCTTTTTGGCACCGAGAAGACAACATGGCAAGGAGACTCCTTGAACTTATGGAAATTACACTCGGCCCCAGTTTGTATCCGACGTCCCGGTTTTCCACACACTGGCACTTTTGGGTCTCAAAATTCGTTGACACCACTAGACGACACCCCACTGGGTTCCAGCCAGTCACCACGCTTTCTCCATAATTGCCGCGGAAATTCCGCGAAACTACTTCCAGGAAACACGCGCAAGGACCCATGCTGCCACCAGGCGGTCTTCACGACTAATCTCTAAAAGAGCCAGCCGCGGAGTGTGACTTACCGAAGGGGTGAGCCCGTAGCGTCTGGCCAAGCGAGACTGGTGGAAATTGGCGAGCTGTGCGTGCTGTACACCGAGAAAGAGTATTTAAAGACCGGCGGAACCCTACAGATAATAGGGAGGTTTAGAAATCAAAGTAATTAATGACAGTAATTTATGACATATGTGCCAGTCCATTTTCCAAAATGGCTGCCTGGTAACCATATATTTGGGGGCCAATTGGACGAAAATTTGCTGTGCACATACAGGGTACCTAGATACATGGGTCACGAGTTACAGCACTTTTTGTGTTTTTCGTTTCGGCCACCTGGTGGCCAAGCCAAGAATCAAATCAGACCAAAACTTGGTGTCGTAGGTCATCTAACCTAGGGGTTACGAAACGTACCACCAAAAGACAAACTTATGAACATTGACCTCTGTGGCCTTGGAAAGTAGGTCAAATCAAAAACCTGTTATATATGTTATGTATCCTCATTAGATACACCTATGATACAAATTTGGAGATGATCCAGTCATTGATTCAGAAGTTATTGTACTTTTTGTGTTTTTTGTTTTGTTTTGGCAACCTGGTGTCCAAGCCGAGAATCGAATCGGACCGAAACTTAGTGTCGTAGGTCATCTGACCCAGGGGAATATAATACCAAGTTTCAGATCAATAGCCCTAGGGGTTACAGAATGTGCCATGCTAACGGACAACGACGACGAAACACAGAAAAAAAACGATCTCATCTCGAGATAAAACAAGATGACATTGTAAATGTCGTATGGTTCCCGATTAGGTACTTCTACATGAATGGTAAATTGACAGAGATCAGATACATTGATAGAGACTGACAAGATACATTGATAGATCAGATACATCGATAGAGACCACGGTACATTGATAGATCAGATACATTGCCAGAGATCAGATACATTGATAGAGATCAGGATACATTGCCAGAGATCTGGATACACTGACTGGTGAACTACAGCGATGAATCCCACAGAACTTGATCGCATGCCAATAACTCATCTCATGGTTGACCTTGACCTTGACCTTTGATCGATAAGGTCATTGCACAATCGAAATGGGCATTCTCAATAACCTAAATATGGGTGATATCATGCCTCTACCTCTACCACGGGAAGAGATACTTCAAATTATCATGTTTGACCTTGACCTCTGATCATCAGGGTCATTGCATAATCGAAGTGGGCATCCTCAATAACCAAAGTATGGGTGATGTCATGCCTCTATCTCTAACACAGACAGAGATATTTCAAATTGTCAAGTTTGATATATCAAACTCTCATGATATCTCAATCACCCGGACACCTGAGGCTGATAATTTTAACACAGTCCACTCCTTGGATAAGCAGGCATGAACTAAGACTTGTTTCATGTTGCTCAGTTGACAATATGGCAAGTTATCTCAAAATATCAAATTAGTGATATCGATATCACCATGACCCCAACATCTCAGATCAAAAGTAATCAGTCCATTGGATTCCTAGGGTATGAAAACCTAAGGGGAGAACCTATTTCCATTGCATTAGGTGTTAAAGGAGCCGAGTTATGACATCAGATAAAAGTGTGACGGAAAAAATATCAAGTCTGATATGTTGATTACATCATGATGGAGGCATCTGATGTTGAAAATGAATAGCTCATTGGATTGCCCATGTTGACAAACCTAGGGGTAGGATGTGTTACCAGAGCTGTAGCTGTTGAAGGAGATAAGATACATGTATGAAAGCGTGACAGACCGGACAGACAGACAGACAGACACACACACGCACACACACACACAGACAGACACCATGACCAAAAACAATATGGTTCCCGATCTTGATGATCGGGAACCATAATGAGTCCCCAGCCTACTATTTTGTCCCTAAAATGAGTTTCTTTGTTACTCGAACACAGAATGAGTACCAGTTTTCTAAGGTTGGAGCCCTCTTGCATCGACTGGAGATAATTGCAACTGGACTTTCATTCTGAAGTAGAGACAAAGTCTACTCATTTTGAGTTTTCTCAGTTCTCCAGTGGATGGGTCAGGGCATCAGCTGGAGAGAATTGGAAACAAACCGAGGGGAGCCAAAATCTGCTCATATGACGAGCTCGGTGGTGTGGTGGTTCTGGTGTCCGAGTTGCGATCAGAGGGTCCTGGGTTCGAAACCCACTGGGTGTGAAACTTTTTTCATATACGGAGACATCACTTGTTTATTTGATTCGAGACAACAGACAATCCGATGGAAACAGCTGAGAATCAATGTCATCTCAAGTGGAGACCCAGTTATGTCTATTCGAGTTGCAAAAGAAATCATTTTAGGGACAAGAGTTGGAGATTCATTTTATCTCGAGATGAGATCGTTTTCTTTCTGTGCATAATGGGCCCATGTTATGTAGCACTCATATGGTCTTTCATGTGAAACTATCAGAAACATGGAATCTCATTCCAGAATGGAGATAAATGGAGGTAAACGTGCCTCCGAGCGCAAGTGCCATTAACGTTGGGCGTGACCTACTCCACAGGGGCAGGATTACCTTGAATAAACTTTGCAGATAATTCTTATCGGACTTGTAACCAACATGCCTAAGCAATTTTGAACCCCTTTGGAAGAAGTGATTTTCCGCCTGTTGGCCTATTTTATAAAAATTCACTCTTAAAGGGCCTCTAGAGGCAGCTCGCCATTGGGCTACTATCAGTACCGGTTCTTCGGCCAGGCGGCGCCACTTTAACGTAATAATCACTGGTACGAGGTATTCAACCTGGGTTTTCCCCG
>NMRB01003147.1:55411-75294 GCA_002633025.1 Notospermus geniculatus
TTAAAGTGGTCCTAAACCGCCAAGCAAAAGTTGGCACCCGATCATTTTCACCGCCCACGAAAATGGAACTTCCGATTTCCGCTCCTGGCTTCTGAGCATGCGCAGTACGCTACCTTCGCTGAGTTTGTCAACGCTGAGATGGTCGTGCAAACCGCAGCAGACAGGATGCCGAAGCGAGAAGTGAAAGAAGGGAAAGGGCGGCCTAAAAAGGTAGCAAATGCCGACCAGCGGCTGTGGATTGTCCAGAAACATTATCGAAGTGGCTCATAATAAAGAAAGAACTCAGTTTTAAGACGATGAGGAGGTTGTTTGTGTGTATGGCATCATTAACATAATGCCGGACTGCGGAACTCGCCGCCGTGCCGGTGTAACGTCAGTGAATTCTGTGGTTTCTTTTGAGAAAAGACCAACTTGCCTGGCATACATGCATGTACCGGCCGACACCGTCATCAATGGTGTCACTCGTGTCGGATTGAACACTCTTAGGCATGAATATATCCGCTAAAACTCCCCGGAATCGAGGAGAAATCTCGACTCGGTGAACTGGTTGCATCCATGCTGCTTTGACAATCAGCTTTCACACAGCTGTCAATTATCAGAACTTGCCTAATCAGTGATCGCGTAGTAAATTCCATAGTAATCACGTGACGTGATGACTGACAGGCGTTCATTCATCCTGGCGTAGCGCGGGAAAATGAAAACGAGGTCGTCTCACTCGCCCCGGCGGTTTAGGACCACTTTAAGCAAAAGTGAATGTCTTAAATATACCCGAGATTCGATAGTAAACTGGTCAAAATTCACTACGGAAAGTTGGAAATTGACACACGTCGTCAGAGCTTCCACGACGTATTACAGTCCGCCGCAACCTTCTCGACGCGGTGGAATCCCCACCAACTGATGACGTAGGACGCAGAAATGGGAATCATGACGGGGACGGCGACGTGACGGATCTTAAGGTCCCTATTGTTTGTTTCCGCGGCGTTCGTCATGACGTCGGCTCTGCGGGACTTTTTACGAGCGAATCGCTTGCTACACGTAAGAACGTTTTTGTATTAGAAATGAACACGATAGTCTCGCACAAAGCAGAGCTGAATAAATGTACTTTGCAAGCATATCATGTACATTAATGCATAACTAATGTACTTGGTCCAGAATCCCATAAATTACGCAATGTTCCACGAACTATTTGATTGGGCCTGAGAGACACAATACTTTTATTAATTTATCAATTAGTCAAACGTTTCATCGCTGTTGAACGCCTACGACATTTCTTTTGCTACTGTTTTAGTTCAATCGGCAAAACCAATCGCGAAAGCAACTGCAGAAATTCGGAAGTGCGCGCAAAATTACCGTTCCATCCATAAAATATCTAAGGAATCTTTATCTGTAGCATCCGTTGAATGTTGCTAAAGATTAGTTACATTAAAATTAGCTAAATTAGTTAGTAAAAAAAATTGACGTCTCGCGAGATTCAGCGCCCCGCCCAATTGACGTCTCGCGAGATTCAGCGTCCCGCCCAATACTCAATCTGATTGATTAATCAGAGTGACTTTGTCGGGTTTTATGCCATGAAGTTACAACTTCTTTACAAATGACTCAGAGGCATGAGAGAGGTCAACTCTGCCAATCAGTAAGATCAAAATTTTGATAGCGGGTGCATAATGTCTGTAGATACCTATCTCCAGGCGTCGATTGTCTTCACGCTGGCGCTTACAATCTCTGCCACCAAACGCCAGATTACTTACTCTCCTTCCGCAGCAAGAAAAATAGTGCGTTTGAAAATATCAACAACTTCTGTCTTATCATCGTTTATTTCACAGTAACATTATGTTTTTGTAATTGTTGCAACATTTAAGAGTATGAAAGGTATAATTAAATTTTGTACGTTTGTGTCTGAATAAAAATGCCAAAAATCCTGGCAAACGTAAAGTTGGTGATGCGGCCATTTGGTGGCAATGATATCACCAGCGCAGCGGAAGTTGATACCGGATTGTGCGCAGTATGTGTAGATACATGTATTTTGTGTTATTGAGTGATATAAGCTACGTCTACACGAGAGACTGATTTGTCTCGGGTCAACTTTGTCTCGAGACTTTTTAACCCGAGACAAGTAACGGAGCGTCTACACGGATGCATGACGTGATGGTGTTTTCAACACTACGCGCCATGTGACGTCCATTCCATTACGTCATTCATGCCATTTTGTCAAATGCGCACATTGATAAATGCGGAACCAATATAGGCCTTTGTCCCGAGACAGACGGGCAGGCGCGTCTACACGACAACTGTCTCGAGGCAACTTTGTCTCGGGTTACCTTAACCCCCTTGTAAGAACCCCAGGTTCTTTTAGTAGTCGTGATGAGTCTTATGAGACACCGTAGCGAATATATTGATGAACGTTGTGGTTGTCGTTGAGCGTTGTCGTCTTCATCTTCGCTCGCTTTTCGCCATTTATCTGTGAGACACATGTTTCATTTTTTACCGAGGACCTTAAAATCTCATTATATGATTAAATTTCACAGAAAAGGGTCCGGATATCTGAGGTAATTGATGTACATGTATATGTCACAAAGAATCATACTGACGACTTAGTTCCACTTTGGAAGCAATTTTGAGAGTTTTATTGCACTTTATTGGAGTGCTTAGTTGGTTGCCTGTAATAAAGGTGGCAGCACCGTATGGTCCCAGTGCGTCTGTCTCAGTGCCGAAGACAGGGTGAGGCGAAGATGTCCTCAGATGTGACAAGGTTGATACAATGATTGAGATAAGTCTTGGTCTATTCTTAGTGGTATGTTTATTTGTTCTTTCAGTTTACATGCCACATATGACATGATATTGTTGAGACATCCGAATAAAGAAGACACTGTTCAAGTTTTGCGTCACGTATTCGTGTTTCGGGGCAGTGAGTGAAAGTTTCAAGTTGGATGACGTTATACCCCTTACCCCACCGGGGTCAAACTAACCCGAGACAAAGCTGACCCGAGACAACTTAACTCGAGACAAGGCCCCCTGTAGACGGTTAACTGGGGTTAAAATGCTCCGTGTAGACGTAGCTAATGTGTTTACAATCTTGGACCGTGTGAAGTGTACATTTTTATCGTTGTTTCTTTTGTCTTTTACGACAAAAGACTTCAGCTACACCACTTCTAAATCGTTGTCCAGTCGCACAATAAATAAATTAATGAAACGGTTGAAAAGTGCGAGAAATCGGGTTATATGAAAAAGGGCGTTCTTCCATTCATAGGCGATTGGCAGAGGAGAGTGACGATAAAGGATGGAAATAATTTCGTAGGCAGCTCCAGGTGATTCTAGGACTACATAAATGATTACGACTGCCAATACCCTTTTTGTGGCCGAAATGCCTCCTTTGATACGTTTACCTGCACGTATCGTCTTACTGGAGGCTTTGAGTGTAGTCAAAATGGAATACGTGATGATGACTAGAGTCGTGATGGGTACACATACGCTCACAATTACTGCAAGACCATTTCTGTAGACCGCTTTGTAGATTAAGTTGTTTCCCAATTCACTATAATCTTTTTTTGGTCTTAGTCTCTTGACGCATGGGTCATAGCGATAGCTGACTACGTATGTGAACAAAAGTGGAAAGCGATACACAAAGGAACAAACAAAAACAAGCCCGATTGCGATATATGCATTCTTGTTTGTACAAATGGATGCCGCTTTTAATGGCCTACACACTGCGATAAATCGTTCCACTGCGATGCAGACAGTCAAGTAGGTAGATGCAGTTCTTGAAACGGATCGTGTGAAATTAATATAGCTGTAGGCAATATTATAAAACTCAATGTATGGACTAACCAGAATAATGTAATCATTTATTCGTATCATGGTATACCAAAATATATCTCCCAATAAAACTGCGCTGTCTGCAACAGCCATAGCTCTGAGAAGAATCGAGTTCGACGTATATGGCCTTTCACGGCCTAGTACTATAAAGGAGAGACAATTCCCTGCCAGACCGAGAGGCACAATGATCAAAGTCAAGTGAACTTGTAGGATGAACCGAATGTACCGCCTTGGGCTGCTCAAAGATTTCATTCTGTAGCCTGACAGACATCTCACTACCTGGGCTGCTGTACTCGGCTTAGTTGTCATGGTTATAGTTTCCGTTATTTCTGTAAATTCAGTGAAGTTGTGCAACCTACACGATCATTCATTTGTCCATGTTTTGAACAAATGCATGACGGTGTAGACGAGCCTTTAGATATACCTACCTATCATGCCTATAGTATCATATCAATCAGTGAAACGCCATATGTTACATTGAGTACTCCCAATACGATCTAGTGCATCCAGAATTCATCATGAGAAAGTGGGGCGGCCAGTTCTTTATAATGCACACTTTAGGTCGTCAATCCTCCCTCTTCTCGGTGGTCAAAACTTTGAAGAATGAACAATGATAAACAATAAAAACAGCAACTCAGCCAATTGAGACATTTAGTATGTGAGCGTTTGAAACATTTTGATGGCAATCTGCTTTTTTCACCGTTGCTGCATTAATAACAGAATAAGATATTTTTTAGCCATTTGAGATCAAGTCAGCATGTAGCTGTAAACTGAAACATCTAATCATAATTTTCTTTCAACAGTTGGGAAGGAATTATGTCGTTGGCTGTCATTACACTCCAGTGACTATAAGGCCGTTCTTTTTATATTACTTGTTTGGCGGATTTCTTTGCTGTAAACCAAACATTTGAGATAGGGATAATTTTTTTTTAAAACTCCAAAAAATACTAACCCGAGTCGGAAGACAAAGGGCCGTCATCGTCAGCTTATCCGGCCGTGCCAACGAAGTTTGCTATACAGTACAGATCACAACTGTAATCCCTAACTTCGCATACACGTTACGCGCAACCTACCAGCTAAATCTATGTACTACGCTGTGTGAAGGAGCCACGATGGTGTAGTGGTTCGGGCCTCCGATTAGCGGTCAGAGGATCCCGGGTTCGAATCCCACTGGGCGTGAGACTTTGGGCAAGTCTCTTTGCCTCACGTGCCTCGCTCCACCGAGGTGTATAATAAAAAAACCAGCCGAGTGTGATTTCCAAGTGTGCACAACACACTCGTGATGACCTTTGGCCGGGAAAATCCCCCGACCTGCGGTCTGTGCGAAAACTCTATAATACGTATACCGTAATGTACCTACAAGTACCGTACGCATGTCACTTTAACAAGCATTAAGATTCGAGTTAACCTTTTCGAGAATGTTTTCTAGTGATGAGTGCAACACCTTGTTTTCTTTTAATTTCATGCATAATTTCATGCATACATGTGGTGCACCCCATATGAGTGGTAGGCCTAATGAGCACTTCACGGCAAGAGAGTTGATGCTCATCGAAATGAATAATTTGGAATAACGTATTTGAACCATGTGTAATAATAATACGCCAGTATTTGTTCCCCATCTGAAATTGTTCTCTCTTGATCTTTGTTCCTTATAATGATCATCACAAATACATTCATTGATTAAATTCGATTTCAAATACTGCTTTTGTGTCGTTCATATTTATCGAAAACATGGGGCATAATGCCTTGAATTTCAATGTTTTGTCATCATCTAACCGCATTTCATAGCACAATCAGTCAATAAACGGATGGGGCACCGGGATATATGAACCAAGATCGGTAGGCCCCTATGATTCGAATGCCAGGCATCATTCCAGTTGTCTGCTCACAATTTGCTCTTATTCCTTGACTGGTAATCTGTCTGTGCAAGTTGGAATGACAGTTTGAGGCAGAATTCAAGGATGACGAATATCACAATTCAAGGAATGAAATGCAGTGGGATAGACTACTTTAAAGGAGTTCGACGTCCAACTAGTTTTATTCCTTCGTGAAGGTGGCAGCACCAGTAGCGCCCCGTGACATTGTCACGACAGGAAGCGCTCGTACCTCGCACTGACCTGTCACCGCGCGCTCAAGGCATCATGGGAAACTTTAGGACTACTTGTTGCATTTTCAAGATGGCGGTTGACGCCTCGCTTCGAGTGTAAAAATTGCCGAATCTCATAAGATAGGCCTACCCAGGATGTCTCCGTGTGTGGGTATCGAATTATCCGTCATGATGATGACATACATAGGCCCAGATATGCTGTACATGTCATACTAGCCACTGACAGCTGCTTTGGTGCGTCGTCACACACTAGGCCTACTACTCAGTCAACTCTTCTGCCTCTGCCACACAGTGAATAGCAGCCGGGGGTCATAATGCAAGTATCATCCTTTTCTTCTCAACAATATCATATCTATGGCAATTTCTCATCAGAAATGAAACAAGAGCTGGCCAAGGCCAGCAATGAAGTCGTTTCGAAGTACTGTGTGATTGGGGGCCTAGTTTAAACAGGATGGGCATTGTATTAGAAACTCCTCACAGCGTCACCTATCGCAGTTATCCCGACACAGTGACTGACTGTATCCCGACACAGTGACTGACTGTGTCGGGATTCCACNATCTTCGGTAATTTCCGTCAAGGTTGCCATTCTACGGAAGCGTATTAGGGCCATTTAAAAAATAAATTTATCACGTTCGAACGCAATATTACATTGCGGTCATTGTAAGGGGTGTCTCATTTTGGTTCCCAAAGCTACCGCTAGAGAGTGCATCCGTACATATTATGCAATTTGCCGCATTAACCCCTTCCTTCATTTTATCAGTGAAATGGAATGCTTACCTCGGCCTTCCTTACTTCACGTCCTTCCTGCACTTAGTGGCGCCATTCTAACCCTAGCGGAGATAATCCTAACAAGGTTAGGTGACCGACTTTTTGACCCAATTTGCATAATCTGACGACGTCATGACCTAGTTAAATACGTATGCAAAATTTAAACGAGAGACGGTCTGAGCAGGAAATCGAAGAATTCTATTTCACTGACAAAATGGAGGAAGGGGTTAATGCGGCAAACTGCATATGTACGGATGCACAGACATGTGTACATGATGAATGTGCAAGAATTAGGTCAATATGTTAACCCATTCGGAACTTATGGTTAAAAACGTGAACGTATTAATATCTCAGCAGCGCCACCTATTATTGTAGTTTTGAGTCAGTCGTTTTGTAGATACATCCCAGTACTAATGCAATGCGAAGGAATTTTAAAAAATGAAATGGTCCATGTGCTCAGTGGGTTGGACATAGTAGTCTAATGACAGAGGGAGGTACATATCAGTTATGAGCAATCTGGATCAAGTCATTCCCAGAAAAGACTTCGATGATTTTTGGGTTATGCCACCTGGCGGCCATATTAGATGTCCGATCGGGCTGCAACTTCACATATGCCGCGTGCAAAGCACCATTTTTAGCCGCGACGGGGGAAAGATGGAGAAGGATCGATCACTCACCTGAGACAGCCTCCAAATATGAGTAAGGTGTCCTCGTCAATCATGGCGGCGCTGTGCCGGTCCCTGGCGTGAGGGTAGGAAGGTGAGTAGGGATGACCGTCACCGTATTCTAGATAGAGTGGATTGAATCACAGAACGAGTTTAATACGGGATATTACAGTGAGAGTTTTCGCAAAGCCCCCGAAACGCCAACGCGAACGTCTATCCTTGTTCAGTGCTCTCTTCGTGGCATCGAACAATGGGATTGGCGTTCACGTTGGCGTTTCGGGGGCTTTGCGAAAACTCCCTCTTAATCTGTAAACAGCCCGAGTAGGCCTAATGCATGCCATCTATTGACAGACCGACACGGAAGCTAAATGCGTCACAGCGGGTGGTAACCGGACTATGGTTCTAGGGGACTACCTTTCCAGTCACGCCTGTCAATTTCAGCTGGTCTTTTGCTTTTTCTTTGGTTTAAATGTCGGAAGGAGACCAGGCCCAAGGGATAAGAAACACCGCAGCTCACCTGTGTACCATGAAGACTGCGTGACGTCATAGGAAAAGACATCTGAATACTTCTTTTCGCCAGAGCCAAACGTCACGAAAAAATGTGTTTTATTCTCAAAGATTCCACCGGCAGCGCCACCTCTGACGCCTGGCTTCAACGCCTTGTCTCTGAGGGACCACCACATTTGGTTACTGAAAAAACAAATTAACTGTGCTGCAGTTTGATTGAGCGCTGCTCGTAATGGACCCATCATTCCGCGCATCACGTCAGAGCCAACTCATTGTCGGGTCCACCCTGACTCCGGTGACTTCCCATTTCGCCAAATCCCATTTTGCCAAATTCCATTTCGCCAAATTCCCATTTCGCCAAATTCCCAAATCGCCAAATTCCCGTCTCGCCAAATTCCCATTTGGCCAAATTCCCATTTTGCCAAATTCCCGTTTCGCCAAAAATTTATTTGACACACTCTGTGTAACTGTTCTTTCAAAATGAATCGTTCCAAATATAGTAACAGTTTTTGAAGCAGGCTCAGAAGTGTAACAAGTATTCATTCCAAAGAAGACTGATGTTGTTTCCTCGGTAAATTCTTCAATGATTTTAACGATTGCTTTTAATTTCAATTTTCTTTTGTTCTTCTGATATGCCTTGGGTTACACTCCTCTTGCAGTGTTTGCTCCCGTCATATATCTGCACTGACATAAGCACAGATATAGTCAAGGGAACAAACACTGCTAGAGATGTGTAACCTTGGGTGTGGCACATTACACTCTTCCTTTTTGAAGGTGGAGGCATAGGCCCCATCCGTTCCAAATCAGTGAAACAGTTTGATAACCAAGGTCCTTATCCTAACCCAAACCCTCTATTTTGAAGTACTTTGCATTTGGTCAGTCCATTAAATGTAGGGGTTATAGCCTGAATAACAAATTTGGCGAATTGGGAATTTGGCAAAACGGGCATTTGGCGAAATGGGAATTTGGCCAAATGGGAATTTGGCAAATTGGGAATTTGGCGGAATGGGGTTTTGGCGAATTGGGATTTTGGCGAATTGGGAATTTGGCAAAATGGGATTTGGCGAAATGGAACTTTTTTTGGCGAATTGGGAATTTGGCGAAATGCAATTTGGCGAAATGGGAATGAACCCCTGACTCCTTCTCAGAGACATGAGCAAATGTGGCTTTCAATCCGAAATTGGTATTTGTTGCGAAGACAGAAAGGAAGCAATGTGCAGTCATAGTTTTTAGAAACAAACTGTAAAAAATATCAGACAATTTTCCAGGTACGAACCTTAGGTATGGTGGCATATCTCTTGCTGGAAGCTCTCGCCATAAATTATTCCTGTAAGATAACAAACGAATACCGTGTACGAAGCAGGGGTCTTTGAAAGGTTTCGAGGCAGGTAGTCTCGTAACTTACTTGCTTAGCTTGTTTATTTCACTAACCCACGCGAATCATCAGAATATTGCATCATCAGATGAGGAAGTGGATATTTTAACCAATGACTGTCTTTCCTTTTGATTTGCACTATACCTTGAATGAAAAACCAAGCAAAGTACACTGAGGCTCAGAAGAGACGCGACGGAGGAGACGTCTGAATCTCCATGTTTTAGAAGGATGCACCTAAAGAAGCCACACTCATAACCATACGTACACGAGGTCCAAACGCCAGATATCATTGTAGTAGACCCCATCCTTGCCTACCCCCATGGCCATATAGGCGTAGTTACCAGAGACACCGTAGACGAAACTGTGCCTTGGCGGAGGTGATCTCAGGTACGATCTGGTTCTCCAACGATCTGAAGAGGATGGGGAAACGAGGTAAATTGCAAGACGTCATCGGGTTACGATGTCTTTCACCTTAGAAACCCGTTTCTATTTCATGTTGATTAACTGGAGAAATATAGGCCTACATTCAATTGTTTCACATCAAGACGAATTTTGCTCAACGTACATGTCTTCAAATCAAAGAACCAGACGTCATTCAGGACCTTGCCATCCGTTGTTCGTCCTCCGAACAACACGAGTTGGTTTCTCTTCCGATCGTATCCTAACCCTGCGTCCCTCCTCAGCTGCGGCCGACTCGTTCCTATGACGGTAATCCGTTTCCAGACCAACTGGGCTGTCGTCTGCTTCGCTAGGAAGCTGATTGCTATCAGAATCGGCAGAATACTTTGCGGTGTCATTTTCGTATCTGGAAACTAGATCATACAAGGGCCTTTTCTGAAAATGGTCTACTCGATAAGAAAGAAGGCAGACGTAGGACTTCTGAGGAGGGGCGAAAATTTCCTAAATGTTGGACCCCTTTCAAAAAACTACCCGGCGTCGGGGGTAGACAAATCGGCAATCCAACGATGATTTTGTGAATAAGGTTCAGGTTTATACATGCACTGCAGGGGTGGATATGCCTTATTGTTTAGTTATTAGCTTACTGGCTTAGGCCTAAACGAAGTACATGTTCGGTAGGGCCAATACATATGTAGGCCCTCTGTGTGGTATACGGCTTTTCTATACACATTCACAAGAACGTCGCGTAGGCGGACAAACCACTGGGAAGTGTCACCGTCGGGCTAAAAGAATTAGATGTAGGGGAACCAGCAGAAAAAACTAAAAAATAATAACGAATTAGTCAGGTGGATGTGTTCAAATGAATGAATTTGGGATACTTTTTGTGTCCTAGGCCTACCTTTCCATAAATAGCCTACATATATAAGTGTAAAAACATAAAATGTAGGGGCCCCCGCTGTGTCAAGACAAACGACGGTGTCTTCGCCAACGTCCTCACCTGGACCAACCACATCATTTAAAGGGATCCGGCGCAAAAATGAACCTGCCTACCTTTAACGAAAGCTACTGAGAGCGAGTATAGTATATTCCTAAATTGAGTACATTTCCAAGATCATACGTGTGTATGTCTATAGTCTGTCACTGGTGGTCTAAAAATGGACACATATCCGAATCGGACGACATGCGCCAAGGGCGTGACACTTGTAATGCTAACGACCCGATTCAAAGTGAACAATAACATTGACCACAATCGTCCAACATGATGGAGGGGGAATTTTCCCTAATCCGTTATAAACTCAACCCTTTTTAATGAATATTTCCTTTTTGTTAACCCTTTTTGGGTACGACCCCATAGGGTGGGGCGATTTTGTTTGAAGGTGAATATTGGAGGAATAGCTGGTCTACCTTATTCTTCCTTTAGCTTTCCAGGGGTGAATGAAGTCAGATGTTTAAAATGTGTTCATTTGTTCATCATTTTTTATTCATCTCTTGCATAACATCTGTTTTTAATTTATCCCCACTGCATTTCTGATATATGACTGCCCGCACTAACAGGGCCGCGGAGCCCGCCGGCGCAACCTGAAATTGCGGGCACAAATGTGTCAATCTGTTTTCAAACGTTTCCCAAACAGTGCGATGGAATACTGAGTGCCACGGGGCTGGCTTATTGCATTATTGACAAAGATACTAGTAGTTGTGAGTTTTTTGAAACAGGCTGTATTATCTCAACAAAAGAACAGTCAAGTTTGGAGGGTTTTCTCATCGCATATTTCATTGGTGAAGAAAAATCACTTTTGACCAATCATCAATCTTGTTTCATCGACACTTCGTAGACGCCCTTAATTCACTTCCGACTTCCGGTGTGAGTTTGTGTAGACTGTTTTCGTGATTTTGTGAAATTTTCTCTTGAAATCACGCCATTATATTGACAGATCACCAAGAATGGAGGACTTGATGTGGTCAGTTAAAAATGGAGATATGGAAAAGTTGAAAAACGTTGTTGAGGAGGTAATGTAGCCGCGCTGAGAACTTTGTAGACGGTAGAAAAAATGCCGAAAATTTCTTACGTCCACTGCATGCACTGCTGCTGCGCCGCCGGTGTAACATTTGTAGGCCTAGTTGTTCATAGTCATCCAGTGTTCCCCTAACAAGCCATGACTAAGTTTTGACAATAGGGGACACACGCACAGGTGACTAGTCACGAAACTCACGACTTCGAATATTTGGGATATTCATAACATCTGTGTTATGTTCGGAGACCGGAGTTTTCGGTCTAACCACAGGTTGTTGTGGTTCGATACTGTACTGGGGGACCACAGGTCCTTACACACTTCACTGAGAATGTATAGAAAAACAAAAGGTATGACACTTCGCTAACTAGATTGCCACGATTTTTGGCACGAGTGATCTCCGAGATATATATTCCATAATGAATCCAACTTTAATGAATGACATTATCCGAACTTTGGTGACTTTGATCGCGAATTCCGATCACCAGCCAGCGCACCTGACCACAAACAATGATGTACAGGAAACACGAGAGAGCAATTGCATGCGCATGCGCAGTAATCGCTCTCTCCCTCGTTTCCTGTACATCATTGTTTGTGGTCGGGTGCGCTGGCTGGTGACCAGAATTCGCGATCAAAATCACCGAAGTTCGGATAATGTCATTCGTTAAAGTTGGATTCATTATGGAATATATATCTCGGAGATCACTCGTGCCAAAAATCGTGGCAATCGGTTAGGAAATAAAGGTTTGGCGGCGGTTTGAAGTGGGGAGGTCGGGTTGCTAGTTAGCGAAGTGTCATACCTTTCGTTTTTCTATACATTCTCAGTGAAGTGTGTAAGGACCTGTGGTCCCCCAGTATAGTATCGAACTACAAGAACCTGTGGATCATGATGATGACTCGCTGCATGCATTGCAATATTTGCATGCACACTGACACTGCGCCACAAATCACGCTGAAAAACGAAAAAACATCACTTTCTACGGTTGACATCTTATGGAATTTGACACCAACATTGTTACATGTGTTAATGAAATATACCCGCACTCGGCCGCAGAGTAAGCCCTTGGGCCTAGTTCATTGACATTGTATTGTTTTGTTGTTTTGTTTTGTTTCACAGACAGGAGCGGTGGATCCGTATCCTACTCCGCCTCTTTGCCCTTCCTCTAGCCTCTTCCGGGCCCAGAGAAAGCAGGCCTCTGACCCCCGGTTCGGAGAGGGCACTATCTCCCCATCCTCCGGTAAAGACCATCCTTGGAGAAGGGAGGTGCTGGGCCCCGTAGTAGCCCCACCCACCCACCCCTACACCGCCGAACGGGCCCCACCTGCCCTAGCCCGCCCGACCTGCGGAGGTGAGTCTCCACCCCTGGGCCCCTCATTTAGTCATTAGTGTCTTCCGACGTAGGACGGGCCACCTATTNGACTCAGAGTTACCAAAAATTGTGGAAGTGTCAAGTAGAGACAGAGGAAGAATCCAATTACGGGACTTTATTGCTTGATGAAGGATTCTACATTGGTACACGAACACCCCTTATTTTCCACTGACTAGATTCATTCTAATAGGAGCAGTCACCGCCAGAAGACGGCAGCAAAGTTCTAGCGGACCAATACAACAGAAAATTCTCCTGATTGGTGCTGTCAACCATGAATGGGTCCGCAAGGCATTGAATTACACCGTAGTGACTCCTATTGGTCAACTAACTGACAGCTCCGATTGTTCAAAATACTGTACCGGTAATATGATGAGTATGCCTCTAGGGCTGTTTGCAAATTGCAAAATACATGTATGGTTCACATTTTCAACCTTTGAAAAGATCTATATTTCACCTTTTCTTTTCAGGGTGCTGACAAATCGGGCAAATCGCCAGACGATCAACCCTACTACATGTGCGCCGAAACTGCAGAAATGAAATCTCTCTTAACGGCATAACGAAGGAAGGATTATATGAGACGAATAGCAAGCTCACCACGACGTGACCTCCTTGTCATGAATGTTTCACCACGTCAACGGACTGATATTGTAACGTCACCGAGTGAATCAGTGTATAAAACAGTGACAAATAGCCATAATGATGAAACTGAGAATGCTTCACGATGTGAGGAGTCGGTCATAGCACCATTATCGTCCGTTTTTTTTCAATGGTGCATTAGGATCTTGAGGACATTATTTTGTGATAAGTATGGAAGCTGAGACCAATGTTGTCATTTGCTTGAACCTGCCCGTACTCGATGTACTCATCATACACACGTTTTGGAGTATGATATAACATGACTATGACAGTATGACTATGACAGTATGAGTTCATTAGTCAATCTTTTGTGCAGTTTTCTTTCATTCTGCATCATCATTGGTAATTTTGCCAATGCACTGAAATGAATGTTGAAAAGATTTGAAGGGCCATTTTGAACGCTATGCTATGCTATGCTATGCTATGATATGATAAGGCCAAAAAAGAACTGTTCTGTTTCTGGTTTCATGATCAGAAGAAAACTGAAAACTGATGCGGATTTTAAATTTTTTTACAAAATTTTTTTATTTCGTAAAATGTTTATTTCGTAAAATGTATTGTATTTCTCTGTTGGAGGTTTGAAGTTGACACTGCTATTGTCTATCGGTCACAGTGTTGTGGAAGTAGATAGAAGTGATAAAGCAATTCTACAGATGATTTTCAGCGACTCACTTGTAACTTATTTTGTTCACACCAGATGGCGCGGGAGTCTTTAAGAAATCCCAAATTTCATTCAAAATGAATATTAAATCTCTTGACGGGCACGCAGGGGTTAGAGCTGATGTGTGCGTTAACCAGAAACAGAACATTTTTTTTGGCTAACAAATACTGAACTACACCAGGGCTTGAAGAGACACTGTTTTTGCCACCAGTGGATACAGGATTTTCACATTTCGCTACCATCTACTTATATTTATAATCGTGCATCGCCTCATTTTGAATTATGACTACGTAAAATTGCTCTGGCTGAGCATGCCGAGTGTTCCAGGAGTGAATCAACTCATGACACCAGAAAGTAATGTGACTTTTCAAGCTCTGACCTGTCTTTTGAAAACTTCTGGGCCCTAAAACCCTAGAATTCGGAAAAGATGACACAAGATGCTATCTGTCCATGCTTGGCCCAGGAGTTGAGATTGGGTACTTATTATGCTGTATTACTAAACCAAGAGTTTTAATTGGATGCAACATGACCAGGGTTAGAAGTACACTGGTTTCATCTCCTATGTCTATGGCTTCAGCACAGACCTCAGAGAAATGATAGAGAACCAGTCCATGCAAGCTTACTGAGCAAGGTCCCTTGGTTCATGTTCATGCACTTAAAACCCTCTTTTGAAATGATATACTTACCCCGTAGTATCTAACTATTGCTAACCGTATGCGACCTTACAAAGTTTTATATTTATCCCAAGTATTTGGAATGTAATCATGAGGCATTTAGTCTTAGAAACTAACCACTAACTGTACTATTCATGTGTGTACTTATGATGTCTGTAAGGTTGTTGTTTCATTGAGCTGAACTTACATTGTACCGTAATTCCCTCGTCGTGTGCATTGCATCATGAACAAGCATGTTCTTTCCACATTTCATGCAGGATACAAGACATGTGGAAAAGAATGTGTGTATTACTGGGTGATTGAGAATGATCTGGTCATTCTTTGTGTCCTGCATAAAGTCCGGCAACATCTAATTGCGACCCAATGGAGGGGGGAAGTTAAGGCAATAATATATTAGTTGGATTTCCCACGGGTCTTAAATCACACGCAACTCTTGAATAACCGAGCGACAGGGTGATCAGACTATACAAACAGACTTCAATGGTGCCCAGTAGTGTGCAACGGATCGTCACCAGTTATGCAGGTCGAATGAGATAATTAAAAACCCCAAATTCATGTCTCATTTCTGATTTCCGCATTCCATTGGGTCACAGTTCGATGTTGCCGGACTTTAACAACAAGTGACCAGCAGTGACATCAGTGTACTGGTAGATTGAGAACGCTTGGAAACAAATGAAGTTCCAGATTGAATTTGGCGGAAGAACAGAGGAACCTCTCAATTAAGGACACGAGTGTAACTGACAGATGCTGTCCTTAACTGAGAGGTATTCTGGTTATAAGGGTCAAAACAATTTGACCAATTTGAGGCTTCCCTTCCGTGCCCTTAATGGGGAATTGTCCTCCTGGCAGAGGTGTCCATTAGGGGAGGTATTTGAATGTATGGTGGACATATGTCTCTGGCTTTAACCGAAGTCGTCCTCCAGAAATTTAGCAAATTTTCGACCCCAACCGGGGTCTTCTTCCGGCTGGCACTTTCAAGTTGAGCTACCAGAAGTATAACTTCTGTATAACTTATACTGCTGGTAGCTCAACTTGAAAGTGCCAGCCTGAAGAAGACCCCAGTGTTGGGGTCGGAAATTTGCTAAATTTCTGGAGGACAACTTCGGTTATTAGGCCACGGTTATTATATACTTTGGTTTACGGGCATAAAGATTTTGAACCCAGGTACGGAGGACGAAATAAAAATAAAAAAAAACTTCGGTTCAGTTCATTTTTTGCATTTTCAGCTTCAGAATGACAAGTTAGACAAATCGGAGGAAATAAAAAACCAAATAAATTCTTGATAAATGCCTCTTTTCTGCTTCTTTCCGTCCTCGCTGCCAGAAATAGACATGTGCCAGTTGGTTTTGTTTATTTCTAGCTGTCGTGACTGCTGAAATCAAGGTCGGCGGGAATAAAAACAACTCCATTTGTTTGTTTTTTTCTCAGAAGACCTCATTTGAACTTCGGCGGAAATAAAACGAACTGATTTTCCCAATTTTATTTTTTTTTCGGAATGGCATTTTGCCACGTCGGCGGGCCCGTAAACCAAAGAATAAAAAAAGTGTGGCCTTACCTATATCATTTTGTGTGTCGCCTTTGTGCTCTAGTTTTGGATTATCTCTGGCTTTATGTTCTGTTTAATGTATTTACATGTACCGGGGTATGTTATGTGTACTGTCAATTGGAAGCTTCATATTAAGTGGGGAATGGACTTTCCTGGAATGGACCTGAGATGAACCAGAACACAAGGTTCTGCTTGTCTCCTATCTATTTCGTACTGTGTGGCGAGTCTGAACGGTAAGTTTGAATGTCGTTTGTCAGCTTGGCTTTTCCTGCGACTGTAGTGTACCGGTAGTCGCTTTTGTCAAGCAAGGTTGGGTTGTCAGAAATTGGTTAAGGCTATCTTGTGGTTAGATGTTTTTGGGTGTTATGTGCCAAAAGCCAAAATAAGTTTAACTGATAAGAAAAAGACCAAGATAGCATGTACATGTACGCCATTTGTGTAAGAATTGTGCTTTGTATAACTGGACCCTGGTTTCCTATTTATTGGCAAAGTAGGCTGGTCAGTGAATACATGTGTTAATTTATCTTTCTCTATTTCATGTAAGTGCTCTTAGAGAATCCCTGCAGAATAAGAATTTTAGCAAAGACTGAATGCGAGGTCACTTGTGAGTGATCAACATAATTTTTTTCCAGGAGATGCAAGTTCAGTATTGTAGTATGCTTTATGTGTTATTTGTAAGAACACTGAAGTTGCCCAGAGGCAACCTGTGGAATGTAGTCTCACACGACGAATTGGTCCGCATGCAGGCCAAGGCAATTTGCATTACATATGCAACATCTGTTCATCTGATTATCTGCAGAGCAGTTCATGTACATGTCTGTGCCAATCGCATGTTCACTTTTCACATGCATGCATCATCTGTTGTAGAACATTCAAATAATTAAATCACAGATGAATTTTACACAACCCAGCGTCTTATTTCGTCTGTCAGGCTAAAAAAAGTTGAAGTGGGTCTGTAGTCTGATATCAACAACAGCAGAGGTGTCGTCTGACTTTACACTTTAACCCTGGTCTATCCTGAAAACCTTCAATAGAACTCTGATGAGCTGCCCTTTCAGCACTACAATCTGAGCATTTCCGACCAGTACCCATTTGTCGGGACATTTGTACACCTGGGTGAAGAGAGGCAAAGAGACCTGCCCACACAGTTTCACGCCACAGTGGGATTCAAACCCGGACCCTCAGACCCAAACCCAAACCCTTTTGCAATTATCCAGAAAATGCTGCATGGTGGAAACCACTCAAGGTCAGTGCTTGTCATGGATAGGAGTGAAATGTCTCTAGACACTGTGGGTCATATTCATAAAGCGGTTCTATCATTAGACCCGCTGAACCGTCTTAGGCCGGTACCAAGTGCAGTGATTGACCACACGTGGAACCGGCCTAAGATGGTTCGAACGATGGAACTGCTTTATGAACACGACCCTAAAGCCGCCCATACACGGCGCAATATTATTGCACAATATGGGGCCCAAATGGGTGGTCGTGTGCTTTTCGCATGAGGTAGAAGAAAGATTGGCAATAACATTGCCCATTGTGATCCTCATATTGTGCAATAATATTGATCGTGTATGGGCCGCTTAAGGATCTTGTACAAGTTTATGACCAAGAATGGAATGCAGAGCAAGAGTACAGGACCAACTGACCTCTGGCCATCTTCTGGCACTGGCACAACCAGAATGCTGCCAACAGCCACAGATACCTTAGTTTGGATGCAAGTGCTTGACAGCACACCACCTCTGTGAAACAAAGGTCAAGTTGGCCCCTTACAGAAAAGAAAGTATAGAACCCAAGTGACGACAAAAATTCATCAGCAACGAGGATGCCATGCAGTAGTGGCAGCGTACTGGCAGGACACACTAACAAGCCAAAGATACTACGCATGTACATGTACTTCACCCAGAGGACAAGGAAATTGGAGTGTCACTGCATACAATTTGCAGTTACACTGCCAGCTATGAGTGTACATGTACTCGTAGTAGGGCCAATGCATTTTCTATTAATGTTTGTTGGTAGACGTGTGGGAACACGCTAGAGGCGTACATGTACAGCTACGACTCGAAGTTGGCAATATGAAATAGGCCTGGTAGTCATGGCAACGGCGGATAAAATGATACTTTAGCCATGGCAGTCAACGTGTTAAAAACCCGGAATTATTGCAGGACCTATACAGCGACAGAGGGAGGGAGCACCAAGAACCGCAAGTACCTCAGGATGACATATTTTGTCCCCCCCCCCCACAGTTCTCAACAATCTGGTACAAAAGGAAGCAACAAACAACTCAAGTCCACTTCTTATTTTTCTTATTTCATAGTATATACAAAGTGCACATTTTAACGGTAAGACTTCTGGTAGCGAGCACGTGCACCTGGACCACCGAACTTTTTGGGCTCGCAACGCCTTGGATCAGCAACCAAGAGTGATCTATCGTACTGGATGAGAATGTCCTTGATTTCCTTCTTGCTGGCCTCATCAACAACTGGAATATGAATTAGAGTTGCTTTATAGGAGGCAATGCATCAACATAACACAAGATATCAATTGAAACCTTATGGCCAATTGAAATATGTGACCCCTGCTGCAAAACCAGTGTGATTGTGAAGTCACACCGAAAACGAGCCTAAACTTACTGACATGACACCAGGAGATAAAGATAGAAATAGAATCACTTGGACTTTACAACTGACAGACAGACAATACTGAAATTGACAACTACCGGTATGTTAGTCCCAACTAACTTGCCAACCTCAGAGTGACTGATGATTGGTTTTGTGGTGGAGGGTCACATTTGTCAATTTCAATATTGTCTGTCTATTGTGAAGTCTGAGTGATTCTATTTCTTTCATTATCTCCTGGTGTCATGTCAGTCTGTTTAGGCTCATTTTCTGTGCGACTTAACACTGATTTTGTAGCGGAGGGTCTCATATGGCTTGGCACTGTCAGCTTTACATGTAGGCCAACCCAACACTGGCACCTTTCTAGTCTCCGAACAAGTTTCAGATCTAGAGAGTTGAATTGTCAATGCGAGTTAAGGAAGCTGGCTGAGCTGGTACTAATTCCAAGAGGTGTAGCATGAATCAATTGAAACCATGTGGAAAACAGAAGGTGTACAGAAAACATGCTGTCCAAGTAAGCCAAATTCTGTATCACATGAAGACAGGGATTTGAACCAGCAAACCTCAGTGGTACAGGTGACCAAGTTCCTTCTGTGCCAACCTGACAGACCACTATATGAGCGAGTCAGAAATGATGAGAGCCCGGGACATAATGGTTGATAAATAACTTACATTTCTGGTAGTAGGCCACAAGAGATTTGGAGATGGCTTGTCTGATGGCTGGAAAACAGAAGCAAATT